>KZ308196.1:632876-754214 GCA_000376725.2 Ladona fulva | reverse complement strand
AAAAAAATGTAAATACTACGAATAATATTGAGGAGAAAGTAATGATGTAAAGTAGATGTAAGAAATTTAACAGTACTACTAATGCCCCTCAAAATCAAAAAACCATATTTGATTACCTGACACTTAGATCACTTAGCGAACATTTGTAATAAAAAGACCAGCTGAGGAGAATGCTTCTACGGATGTGGGAGAGATGCTCAGAGGGGAATTAAACATACTAGATAGGAAAGACCGGGATTTCTCGGGATATAATTTGACTTTCCCGGGAAACTGGAAGTTTTCTTTACCTACGGAATCCCGAGATTCCGGGGAAGCGGTTTCGCGAAATAAAGTTCCTTAAGTGCAATATTTTCGTCAAGAAACGTGGAAACATCTTTCAACCTGGAAAAAAAGATCTCTTTAATCGCTGAAGGTGTTTTCATTTACGTCTTTTGTTCGCATTCCTCTCGGTTGTTAACACTTTAGAGATTCGTGAGTGCCATCGCGAGCACATCTGGCTTGGTGAAATATCTTTTCAGAATCAAGGGTCGGGTCGCTCTTTGCTACAGATTGCTGGGAAATTTCCTTGGTGTTCAGTTTCAAGGGTCAGAGGCTTTTGAAAGTACAGAGAATACGTTTTGAAAATTTTCCGCACGAGTTTGTTTTTGTTGTAACGAAGCGGTTCATCCAAAAATAACGGATGAATTTAAATACTTTTCAAGAAGACTTCAATAAAACTTGAGGTTAAGGAATTTGATAAGATACACGACAAAAGAGACACTCAGGGAGTGCTCGTAAATGGCAGAAATCAAGGATTCTTGAAATTCTTGGGAGAAGACCTGATGTACGACTACAAAAGCTATCAAAATGCCCAGACCTCGTCATAACGATAATACTTATCAGCAGAAAAATACATAAAAGTTCAGAGCAGATTTACGATAGAAGATCATAAATAATTAGGATACAATAATCCAATATTAATCAAAACTTAGATTATTTCCGTCATATTATATGACGGAAGACATGATTAAATATCATATATAAAATCAAAATAAGAGGAAAACTGCAACCATTTTTCTATTTGGAATTAGTAATTTTTATTTGATTTGATTGTAAAGGATCTCCTCTTTCGCCCTGTCGCTTAGTAATAGTATTACACCGAACAGACAAGGGTAACAATTTATACCCACAGTTTACAATTTCTGTCATGGGTCAATTATGCATGGATTGAAACTAACTTATAAACCCAGAAATCCGCAAAAAGATTAACGAGAGGTTTGGTAATCCTAAGAGGACAAAGAGCGCTTTCAAAGTTTTCATCATTTCATCTCAGATACATTTCATTCCATGGATCTGACGTTCGGTTGATTATATTTACAACCTGGCAGGAATAGAAACTGATCGGGCCGATTGCGGTTTCGAAATTTCGCTTGTTTCCAGCGGTTAATACACCTTGCGAAACATGCATTGAACTCTTGAGGTTGACACTTGAGGTTTACGCATACGTATATGAGGAAAATTCAGAACATCGATCGAAAATGTGCTTCTAATGTAACTTTCTCTTCATGAATTTATTTTCATGAAAAAAGAGAGTAAATTTACCTTTATAGTTGCTACATTTGCAATTCTATGATCTGCAGCTGTTTTGTCTAGAATCCTTCACAGAATTTACATAATTGGTAAGGATAAGATTCAGTTAATTATCACTGAAGGCTATGTTTCCAAAGGGTTCATAAATGGTAAATGTTTTTTTTTGTTTAATTCACTTAACTCTGGAAGATAAAATATGTCAAGAAAAATAATATCAGCAGTATAGACAAAACAAACAGGATATAAGAGAATCTCTCCCACCAGAATCACATGTGGTCATACACACGATGGCTGGCTACACTATAATGAAAGTACCTTATATAATGATTTCTGCGATATTCCGTCATCTGTTTAAAGAAGGTGTTTCCAACGTCCAATTCTAATCAATGGGTAAAAAAACACTGCTTTGACAAAGTTTTCATGAACGTTAAGTTTAAGTGGGTGAAAGAACTGAATAAGCAGCAAAGAATAGCGACCAAAATATACTTTAGCTAATAGGAATGACAACGTTACTAAACGTTTAGACTTTCGAGACATGGCTAAATTTTTCCCGCGTCCCAGCCTAAATTTTACTAGATACGAACAGCGTTAGTAGATATTACATCTCATAAGACTTTAATTGAGAACACTGGAATTTTTTTGCTTCATAGCAGCAGTGTAGAGAAACGACAGAAATTAACAACTAAATTGGAGAGAATTTCAAAAGTATCACGGTAGGAATATTACGGAAAACCTAAAATCAGTCTCAAATATAAAAGATAAATTTTATTTAATGCACGAATCATTTCTTAAGAATTACCTTATTATTTCTAAACTACTTCAGGAGTTATAAAGGTAACTTGGTTATATCATTTAGTAGAATTATTTAATGATTATTGTCTCGACTTGAGGTACTTAAAAAACATATAACTTTAGGGAAATATCCCAACTTGTACTTTAAAGATCGGGTAAACTTAAAGATTAAGATTTAACAAACCATGGATGATCACACTTGTAAGTAGGGAAGGTCATTGAATTTATAACTAAATGAAATTCCCAGCAGCCCGAAAGAATAAAATTCTTGCATGAGCGCAAAAAAAAGCTTTTAGTAAGGATTTCGTCGATTTCGAGCAAATAACTCGTCAATAAAATTCTGATTTCTCAGATTGTTAAATTCTTCCAAAGAACCATTAAAGTAAGGGAATTATGGTGACGCCTATTTTACTCGATCCCACGTGGAAAAGTACAAGTATAGTAATGAAAGTGTGCTAATCTCATATGAGGAAAGAAAAATGAGAATTCAGGAGATGAGACGAGTTTAATTAGAGATAAAAAATGGACAAAATTCAACCAGCTAAGAGTCAGCTCCATAATCTTCGCAAACAGACGAGTCTATGTCCTGAGAGCAAATCTATCCGATGTATTAATTTGTACTTTATTACGACAAACTTCATTAATACTGTAAGAAAGAGAGCCAGAGATAACTTCAACCCGGACGGAAAAACTCAAAATTAGACCTGCAACGACAGAATCAATTCGAAACTCCATTACGTTTGTATTTTCCACTTTGGTGACAATGTAAATAAGGAGCAACGGAAAATGAAGCCTACAAATTTCTGAAAACCAAACAAGGCTTCACTGATGGCGAAAGAGGGAACCGATTACTCATCACGGAATGGACAGGAATCCTATCATCAGCAGAGGGAAAATTTTTAGCTGAATCGAAACATTAAGAATAACAATATACAATGGTTATACCATCGTAAGTGCTTCGTGTGTCGCCATATAAATATAGGAATGCTTCAATATCTTAAATTCTAAATGACGTACAGCCCTTAAATTACCTTATTCTGCTAATGCAAAACTACTCGTCAACTTAATAATATTCTTGAGTAAACAATATTATTATAGCTTCAACATAGCTCAACAGTAACTCCTGAGAGCAATATCAAGGTTTATGCCCAATCAAGGTGTGGGGGTGGCATTACGTTAGAAAATGTCCTATAACGGCATGACCATAACTAGTAGTCAACCATACTCCAAATTGAGCTTGTGCTAACCTTCTTTTATTTCGATTATCCCAAACATATTAGATTGTGAAAATATTATACCCTCCATCACAAAATTGGCACGTACTAAGAAACCTCTGCTAAACGGAAATAAACATCAGGTATTTCGTCCCAACGGCACAACATTTGAACCTTTAAATCTATGGTTTCTGGCCATCTGCTTTCCATACCTGATTCCTATTTTCACTGGTAGTAACACATGAGACATCGATTCCATTTTCCACTTTTTTGCTAGAATAATTTCTATGTCGTGAATGTATTTTAAATATAAATTCCCTAAGAAAGTTTAAACTTGGTTTATAATTGTATTGATTATTAATTAATTTTATTCAACAAGCCTTCAGCCTTTCTTAGGAACGGGAGTGACGTATGCTTTACTTCACGACATTGGAACATTATCCTCATTCAATTGTTTCTGATAGAGGACGTGAAGAAGGGGAGCCAGTTCATTAGCTAATTTTTTACGACGAGGGAGGGAATATCTTCCAGTACAGGCGCCTTTCTCTATCAATCTGTAGCAATAATCTTCTAATTCCATCAACCGATAACTCAATGAGACTCATCTCAGAATTAATGTGCGCACCAATCACATCATTCACTTGACCATTGTATACCATTAAGCATTTCCGATAAAGTTGGTTAAGTAGGTTCGCTCTTTCTATCGATTTATTAAATCGGGAATTTAGAGAGCCCTATAAGTTAAACGAAAGGAAACATTACGGATGAATTATCTTTCAATTGCATTGCTTGCGGGAGTGATTAATTCATGAGTCTATCACATCTAAAACAGAGGAATAGCTGTATATAAATCAATCACTTCTGCCTTCACTTCGTGGAACAACATTCTAACAAAAGATTAAAACAAACTGTCTTTGTTCCACAAAAATTAAAATCGACACAACCGGTTTCAATGTAACAACCTGATGATGACATTGTTACCTTAAAACAGGTTTTGTCGATTTTAATTTCTGTGGATTAAAGAAATAGTTTGTTTTAATCTTATGTAACTTCCTCGGGTATTTAAAATAATTGTCAAAATCTTAATTTGTAAATTAAGAGATGGAGTATGAACATACCAGAATAATCTCTGACATGGCTAATTGCAAATGAACTCATGAGAATGAAGAGCAGGAAAGAATACATACATCAAGGAATTTCTAAAAAAAACAAGACATTATCTTAAAGAAATTTAACTCGAATTCTCAGTGTATGTAATATAATTTCATTATATGTTTGATTTACTTATTTCATTTAATGTGTAACTTCGCAATCAAATATAAAATCTCTCCAGCAATACTATTTCGCTGACTTATAATTTAACAGTCACCCAATTAATAATCGAATATTCTAAAAGATAAACGGCTAAAAATGTTGACAGTAAATTTAAATAAAAAATAGCAATTGGCACTCACCTCCATTCAATGGCAGCAGAAATATTAATACGTGGCGAGCAAATCAGAGATGAATCGGTTACGTAAAATAAAGCGCAAATTCTAAACTCGCAGTTGAATTATGGTTCTAAACAGCTTTTTAAGCTGGAAGGAGGGTATCTGAATGCTTCAAAGAAAAAGAAACCGAATGATAGACCCACTAGGGGTGCAAAAGAAGTTATCATTTTTCGATAATATAGCAATGGTGTGAACAACGATAATTTTTCAAAGATATGAAATCGGGGTTATTTTGCTATAAATGAACGTCCTCGAATTCAAGAGAAAAATAATGACCGTAAAGCAACTCTCCAACTTGATCGCTTGGGAGAAATATCTCCCCTTAAAGAAATTTTTGAACAATTAGCATCTCCATCATAAAATTCTAGAGCCGCCATTTGCGGCTAATGGGTAAAAGCCCAACTCCACTCAACGTTCTTTCCGAGCATCAACAATCTTAAGCAATCTTTTCTCCGATGCGAACAGTTGGCAGGGAGCACTGCGACCTCCTTAACGATTAGAAGCATGCAGGGGAAGGAGGGAGTTGTGCGTCTGAAAGTAATCCAGCTCAGCTATCAGCCACGAGCCGATGTCTAATCGAAAACAAGGGCAATCTCATCACACGGAAGGATTAACAGAATAACCAACTCATTCTAACCGAAAAGATCGGGAAAGAATGAAGAAAGTCGATCGTGTTGAGTACTCAACGCGAATTTTTTTACGATTAAATAATTTTATTGATAAGAAATTATTATTATCTTATCAATATGATTATTATTGCATGCGGTACAGATAGACTAAAAGTCCGGTGATTACTTATTAACATTTTTCAACAATTCAAATATTACGCTATACAATAATACAGTAGAATATACAATGCCAATTACAATGATACAACGTTTTTGCTTAGAACAGGAAATCTATCATTCAGCTATACAGTACAGTATTACAGTACAAACATTTTCAAGAAACAAAAAAATTGTTGATACAAAAATATCTTTTGGCTATAACAATACAATACAGCTATCTCCTAGCTTAAAAATACACTTATCAATTCCAGCTGATACACTAACTAATTACGCTTTTATGCATCGCAAATCAACTTAAAGAAAACAATTTTGAGGTAAAGAGAAGTCAGGGTGCTTAAAATAAACGTAAGGTTCTAAGTGAAGCCCATAGACTAGAGAGCGTACTTAGGTAATATGCTTTAGAAATAGCAAAGAGATGTATTAAATACGAGGGCCATTTTTCAGGCTTATGAGTAAACCGTAAAACATATTGGGTTAAATTGAGCGGATAAGCAAGGGAGCGATTTTCGTCGTTTGAACGCAAGATGAGTAAAAGCTCAAAGTAATGCATTTCTCGTTATAAATGAATTCATTTGAGATGCGACTCCTCTTGTATTCGACTCGAGAAGAGGTTTCCTTTTGAACGCACCGTTATGTACATATGTATAAAGGGTGCATGGGCGGTGGAGGTGTGAATGAGGGCCGCAAAAGGGTACAAAAAAGGCTGAAGTGAGAAAGCAGAGGGCGAGAGATTATTACGCCAAACACGTTATGCAACCCGTCGAACTCAGAAAAAGATGAAATGAGATGACAAAAAGAGAACGCGAGTATAATTATGCTGTAGAGACGAGTGCCGTGGTTAGTTGTCAACTGAACGGTTTCGGTTCAGCATGTTTCCGCCATAGAAAATATTAAGCCTCCGTCTTATTACATAACAATATCATGTAGTTGGATGTTTTACCGATATAAAATAATACGTTTGGATCAGTTTTCATAGAATAGGAAGACATTTCATCGCTGGATAAAACTCGCTGAAGGGTAAACTGTGCGTCACTTGGATACGGTCAATTTTGTGTCACCTTTCTGCTCCGCGGAATATTTTATACAAAGATAGAGCAAGCGTTTTCTCTTCTAGTAGCTAAGACCGAACATTGCATTGTAGACAGTATTCCTCGCTATTAAAAGTGTTCCACATTATAGTACAGTGTTCTATAATACAGTGCAAAGTGTTCTCCGCAACATCTGAGTACGTTTACAATATGGCAGTATATTGCTAAGAAGTGGCGCAGCGAGGGTTAAACCTCCCCTTACAAGAGATTAATTTTTTTTTGAGAAAGATATCATAATCTAGATCCCCAATCTCGAAAAGATCAAGTACCTTGCCATATAACCGTATAAATCTCCTCATTCTCTATCCAATATTTTTTAAACATCTCTCGTAAGATGTATCGCGCATGACTATATCGACACCCGTAAGGTAGGCATATTTTCGTGACATCAATTTTCCCGAACTCCCTCCGATAGATATACCCTGGCCGCTCTCCTGCTAAGAAGAAATATAAAATGTACGACTAAGTAATTCACATTAAAACTCATCTCATTACAAAAATAACGTTATTACCTTCTAACTTATTACATCAGTATCATATACTTCTGTGGTTTACCACCTACTTTCATACTACAATACAAATCAAGATTCCAAACGCAACGCATTAATATCGACGCATTTTTTTTTACGCTACAAATTCGGAAATTTACCCATCGGCCTGATTAACTAAAACTAATAAAGGGAGGAAGAAACAGCAAATAAAAATCCGATAATAATAAAGGAGGCCTTCGGAGATTTTAATAGGCCACGAAATCGATAGTAAAGTGAGGATATTCGCGGATGACACAGTTATATATAGAAAAATATCAAGCGAGGAAGATCGGGAATCCCTAGCAAACGACTTAGTTCGTACTCAACGGTGGTGCGAAAAATGGTAACTCGACCTAAACACAAGCAAATGCTCCGTAGTAAATTTTTTCGAAAGAAAACAGTTGCGGCAGAATAAATCGTACAGTATTAGCGGAACAGTAATTAAAGTAGTGGACTCGGTAAAATATCTCGGAATCACTCTTACGAATAACATGAACTGGAGCACGCACATCCGTAACNTGGGATTACAAAAGATGGGCTTACTCCTCTCTTGGATCGAGATATTATGTGTCTAAATAAATGGAGACATCATCATAAACGCCGTAGCTCTCAATGGGTTTTGCTATTATCTAATACGTATACAAGAGAAAAGAAATATTAATCTTAATTTATAAATAAACATGTTTTAACTGCACTTAGCGTAGAGGCAGCTTTGATGAGTAAAAGAAAGCGGACTAACTGCTATTTCTTTCCATAAAATCGCGTACCTAAGAATATTTTTTATCTTAAATTTCTGTAAAAAATATTCCTAAATTCTTAGTACATACAGGTTCCCTCGGAAACTTATACAGAATTGTTCATTTCCAAATTCAAGGTGTATAAACGAATAAATTAAACCTGTCAAGTAATATTATTTAAGCAATAGATCTACGTAGGAGGAAGCAAACTTTTTCCAACTGCATGAACATTGTAATGAACAACTGTGATTATTACTAAGAACTTTTTCAATTATTAATCCATAAATAACTCCATAACATACATAATATGACATAAAAAATAACTATGTATATGATATCAAGGACAGACATTATTATCATGCGTTGTGGTAATTTTCTCCAAAATATTTGAACGCGTAATCTAAATTAGAAACGGTGCTAAATGACCCTAACCTAAAATTCGATTCCTTGATATAACATCTTCAACAGCTGCTAATTGGAAATTCTGAGTTCCTTTGCTCTTGTGTTGGTTTTCCATCCACTGCTGTTTCTCTATCGCGCGCGCACACATGCTAAAGTGCGCAAAATCAGATCAATCACCGTTTACTCTTGGCTCGCTTTTGTAATGCATAAAATAGATTGGCGTAATTCCATTTTAATGGATAAATAGATTGGCGTAATTCCATTTTAAAAGAAAACTATGTTGCGTTTCGTCAAATAATGTACTTATTTGAAATCGATCGTGGAAGGGGAGACTTGGTGCGGAGACACCATGAAATATTAATTTAAAGGTAGTTTAGTATATAAATTATAACTGTGAATTGGAAAACAGTTCTCGTACAATTTCAGTATCGACGGACAGGAGACATAAATGACTAGCAGTCTGAATTGTTCAAATTTTCTCTTTCGACTAAATTTAAACACTTTCGGCATCACAATTGTTCATTGTATTATATTTGTGTCAATGCCTCTTTCTTCGTCGCTGACTCTTTCTTTTCCGACTAAAAACTCACCGAGCTCGGAGTGGATGCCCGTTACGTAACGCTTTATCACTTTCTGTTGTCATTTATAATTCGTTACTCAATGATTTCGTGTGAAACATTACAGATGGGTTCCTTAAATAATTCTCCAATTACACTCTTCACACTAACAATTATTCACTATCTCGATACTGTTGTCTATAAACAACTATCAGCGCAGAATGTTCCATTTTTCGAATCTGAGACTTCGTCAATCTTTCCGACCTTCAGATACAGACTCCCTATCCAACACATACCGCCGTTAGTTAATAAAATGAGGCATCTTCAATATCAACGAGTTTGGCTAAATTTAGAAAATCTTCAGAGCAATAGAGGCAATACACGCCTGCCTAATGTTGATCTCAAAATTCAATCATTTAGTTAATTCATATCACTTGGTGAATGTCACATGTCATTTAGTGAATGTCTACTTGAATAAGTATAATATTACAGAAAATCTAAATTATAATAGTAACGTATAGGTAATAACAACAATTAATAAGTTTTTAACGTAAATTCCCCACTTTTCAAGTAATTAGCAAAAAATCGTTTTCTGATTCGTGAGTATATCTTGATGGTAAAAATGCACCCTAAAAATACTCGTTTCATCTGTTACGTAACATTACGTTGGGATGGGAGAGATACTTAACGCACATCATCAACCGATAAGCTTCCAAATCACACGGAGATTGCACGCTACATTAGAAAAGGCTTTTCCGTCTGAAAAAGAAGGTGCTGACAAAGGGTTAAAGGTGAGGAATGTGAGAAATGGAGAAGAGATGAGAAGAAAGGAAGATTGGAAGGCGTCACGTCGGCGCGTTACGTCATGAATAGTACAGGAGAGAGGAGAGATAGAGAGAGAGAAACAAGAGGGATACACTTATTGACCTCGGGCTTCTCACATGGGAAGAAAAACACCCGATCTGTTTTCCGAAGAAGGGGCCCGAAGAAAATGCTCTCGATTAAATCCCCTTTTTTCAAATCCTTTAACTCGATAACGTCTTTAAAACAATTCGCGATATTATTCCAAAGTGAAGAGCTAGATCCGTATCTTATGCGAATTTATGTAAAAGAGATAATAAAAGATATCTCGGAAATCAATAATCATTGACTCACTTGTTTATATACCACAAGCTATTTTATCAATTGGCAAACAGGCTGTCGAGATTAAGATATCTCGATTTCATAAACTCCGATTAAATTGAAGAAAGAAAAAAGAAAATTTCACCCGTACCATTTAATAATATTATTCCGCGACGGTCGGTTCCATTACGGTTTCGACGCCTCACGTCGTCATCCTCAAACCAATCGTTCTCAACGCACACATACTATAATAGTTGTTACCGAAATCATCACGGATTATCAATACGAAATATGTCTACAACTGCAGTTCATAAGTAAAAAGGCTCAGCAATGACATAAGGATTTGAGACAAAAGTTAAAAAACGAGAATATATTGTTTAAATTAAACCTAGCAGAATAACTAGGTTTTAGCAAATAATATGAAACAGTGACTGGAATTCGACGTGTATATTTCTATTAGTATTATATTGTTTTCAGAATTATTTTTACCAGTACTACTTCATTTAATATCACATTCAATACATCACATATCATATCGTAGTTCATCTTGACTAACGCAAGTTTCTGAGAAAGGTCTTACGATATCATCCGAAAGAGATAAATCATATGAAGATATTTTGGTAAAACCGTTAAACTTTAAAGCTCAGTAATTCGTGAAATATAAATTTCTATGTAAACGGCGAATTAATGAAACTCTTTAAAACTCATGTGTAAAGTTAATTTCAAAATTAAGAAATTCATACTTCTACGGTCTTTCAAAATATGTAAAGTGATATTTGATTTTCTTTTTCGTAATAATGTACTAAAGATACGAATCTTAAAATCCGGTTATCATTAAAATAATGCCTTCTGTGCCTTTTAAATACACTGCTGTTTAAAAGCCCCTCAGAGAATCTCCTTACTCTTTCCTAGCCTTCTAACCGTATATCCACTTTTTTAAGTTTACGGTTTTGCTCCATCAATATCGTATATCCCTTTGGCCACACCCTTGATACCCTTCTGTTTCAAGGCCTTGAGTTACTCGAGTCGTTCGATATCCGAAGCTTCTTTCCCCAATGTAGCAATAGCACACGAAATACTGTAGCACCAACTGCAGCGCAAAAGGCAGGCGCCGTATTCACATGAATTCCGTAACAAATACACTTCAGATGGGATTACAAAAGATGGGCTTACTCCTCTCTTGGATCGAGATATTATGTGTCTAAATAAATGGAGACATCATCATAAACGCCGTAGCTCTCAATGGGTTTTGCTATTATCTAATACGTATACAAGAGAAAAGAAATATTAATCTTAATTTATAAATAAACATGTTTTAACTGCACTTAGCGTAGAGGCAGCTTTGATGAGTAAAAGAAAGCGGACTAACTGCTATTTCTTTCCATAAAATCGCGTACCTAAGAATATTTTTTATCTTAAATTTCTGTAAAAAATATTCCTAAATTCTTAGTACATACAGGTTCCCTCGGAAACTTATACAGAATTGTTCATTTCCAAATTCAAGGTGTATAAACGAATAAATTAAACCTGTCAAGTAATATTATTTAAGCAATAGATCTACGTAGGAGGAAGCAAACTTTTTCCAACTGCATGAACATTGTAATGAACAACTGTGATTATTACTAAGAACTTTTTCAATTATTAATCCATAAATAACTCCATAACATACATAATATGACATAAAAAATAACTATGTATATGATATCAAGGACAGACATTATTATCATGCGTTGTGGTAATTTTCTCCAAAATATTTGAACGCGTAATCTAAATTAGAAACGGTGCTAAATGACCCTAACCTAAAATTCGATTCCTTGATATAACATCTTCAACAGCTGCTAATTGGAAATTCTGAGTTCCTTTGCTCTTGTGTTGGTTTTCCATCCACTGCTGTTTCTCTATCGCGCGCGCACACATGCTAAAGTGCGCTAAATCAGATCAATCACCGTTTACTCTTGGCTCGCTTTTGTAATGCATAAAATAGATTGGCGTAATTCCATTTTAATGGATAAATAGATTGGCGTAATTCCATTTTAAAAGAAAACTATGTTGCGTTTCGTCAAATAATGTACTTATTTGAAATCGATCGTGGAAGGGGAGACTTGGTGCGGAGACACCATGAAAGATGTCATACTTCGTATTTTTCCACTGAATATTTAATATACGACTAGTTTCATAGGCGTGCTTGCATCTTCAGGTGCGGGTGCCCATAGATGCAAGCACGCTTGTAAAACCGGTCGTATATGAAATATTCTGAGGAAAAATACGAAGTTTCACTGTCTTTCAGCTTATTTATTTATTCCACAATTTCGTCACAGTAGACATTGGGTCAGGTAGCGACTTTAACTTACATTAACGATTAATTTTTAAAATTCCATAATAAGTAACAAAAGCAATACATAGTCTGCATCAAAAAATAATAAATATTTTACAATTCAATACAATGACACCGATCATAAACAGTTATAATTTACACATGCATTTACACAATCATCTTCTATAATGATTAACACGACTTGTCAATATTACCTTGTATATTACTTTCAATTACAATAATATAAATTATATAGAATATAATTCAAGATTTTTCAGAGTTCCTGATAGGCCTCCGCATCTTCCGTAGCGGCCTAGGGGCCCACGAATTTCCTAACCTACATCACCCAAACAATCAATCCCCTTATCTGCTCTCATTTTGTTAAGGTCAGGCTCCCTTGTCTAAGTTATTTATTTTATCCAAACCGTTAATTTAACACTTAGGACTATTTGGGAAATGCTGGAAGACTTAGATATCTTACTTTGCAGTTGTGACCGTCCTTTCACGCGTTTTTTGCCTCTTTAATTCTATCACGTATTACTTAAAACAGAGGAATTCCCACGAACGCCTCAAAGGATGTCGATAAAGTCTTTCTCTTTCTTCTGCTTTCCAGAAAGACCCAATCTAAAATCTTTTAAGATCCGACTACTGTGCTAATATTTTCGTGTCTACCTGACGCAAACCTAGGCGCCTTTTGCCACAGTTTTTCTAATTCATTTTTAACTCCTATTTTATTAGAATCCCAAAAAATAGCCGTGTTCTAGCAGAGGCATAAATAGCGATAGAAATGCAGTCTTTACTTTATTATTTGACCGTATAAGAGATGTTATCGTCTTTTTATCTTTGTCTATTATACATCCTATGTAAATGTTCCATTTTAAATCCCTAGTGAAAGTAGCAACCAAATATTTTACGCCACTTTCTCCCGCTAAAAATATTCCCGACGATATTGAACATTGAAATTTGCTCTTATCGAAGCTGAAAGTTTTGGAATTATACACGCCAATATGTAGATTATTCGAAAAGACCCAATTATTCAAGATATTAATATCACTTTGTAAATCACTGCAATCGTCAATCACTTTTATAACTCTGTAAAACTCCGCGAAAAAACCATACTCGAATTTTAATAAATTCTTGATTTTATCTCTTATGTTGATAAATGGTATATTCTTAATTTGTCTTTTGGTACAGGGTAGAGGAAAATACTTTTATCTCAGTATTTTTTCTGGCTTTGATATATGAAAGCCGAGAGATGGACGAGTGACTGCATTCATTTCTGACTCCCTGGTAAATGATACGAAAAGTGTTTGTTCATATTATAACAGTGCCGCAAATATTTGATGGACTTTTCCAAATGTATCAACCAGGTCCGGTGAGGAAAGAAAGGGTGAAAAAGTTGTTTCCTCATCTTCCCATACACGTCTTATTTCCTTTGAAAAGCTTCTGGCAGCTAAAGGTTGAAGGGAAGATCTAACCAGCCTTCGGTCTAACGACTAAACAGACAGACAAAAAATTTCATATAAAATAAAACCAATGCGAGAAAGTAATTGTTCTACCATTAATGATGCCAGCTTTAAAAGCAAACAAATGTGATTATATTCATAAGAGGAACAAATGTGGTGATACTCATATGAGGATCAGTCCTCAATGATTTAGCAATTTATGTTACGTAACGTAATATTTGTGAAGGTTACAAATGGGAAATCAGCATTCCAAGGTGGTTACATAAGTTATTCTATGAAGCTTCGAATAAACAACGCTGAATTCAAATTCAAACCGCTCCCAACTTATATAAACCATTAACGATGTTTATTCATGTCTTTCGATTGATAAAAATGTAACGATATATTTTCAGCTGAATCGTCGTAATGACGATGACGAGTCTGAGATAACAACATAAACTGCTCCGCAATTCAGTGCACTTATTTTCTGGAATAAAAACAATAATTAGATAAAGGCGAAAAGGAACAGGAGAACATCAGCATGAAATTAAACGCTTATCATACGATAACTCACAATGGAAACAGTGGTTCGCTCAGACTGATGACAAAAATTGGTTTCGTTCCTTTGGTTAGATTAGGAGAATTAAAATAAAAAGCGATCGCGGAATCAAACACTTTTCCAAAACTGAAGAAATTGAATAGGTGCTAAGTAAAGGAAAGGATTTAAAATATAGCAATGAATGTTAATATTATTCTCGGAAGAGATGTCCGACGCTTGGGCTCTTCTCCCAGCCCCTCTTCGGGCATTCGTCTACTACGAGGGTTACGCGATGCTTACGACGCCAGGAAAATCCTGGGGAATTTTTTCCCAGCAATGGCACCTCTACTTTGAAGATTGGACACTATGGAAACAGTCCATTATTTCTCAACTTCAGTCAATCTGGTATAATATTTAGGGTTCCCGATGTAGGTTGGACCGTCCAGCACTTGAAGTATCTGTCCCGACACCCAGGTTGGTTTAAAACCACCATCTTGCGGTCAAATAAAGAATGGTATGAAACTCTATCAACGATTCGTCAAAACGCAGTTTCTGAGCTACTTCCTCCTGTCACCTCTTTACTATGCATTTAAAGAATAATTTGGTATATTATATCTTCACCGAAAAAGAAATTTCGGACCTTTCTTAAAGGTTATGCACTTTGTGTTTTCCGTCCAAGTAAGACCGACAAACAAACTACTCACAATTCGACATATGAATCGTAGGTTTGATTCAAGGAGTTGCATACACTACAGGCGCTATCCAATATTCCCTCTTTTACTGCTCTGAAATGTGGGTACCCCAATAACATATCTCTGGGAAATCGATGTCATAAACTTGATTCATAGAAGCCTACATTTACGTTCCTTCGTCCTGTTTTGATGGAGCAGGGTAATGACAATCGTTTTTGTACTAAGAGGACATAATAAATCAGCAGTAACAGAGAGAATGGTGATTGATTCTAATAGGTTCCTGCTATCCTTCTCAATTCATGAATAATATGAAAAAAAAAAACTTTCGTAAAATGCTTCTAAACACCAAAAGTGGGATTATTTAACATCAAAATGTTGTCTTCAAAATAATCTTAAGAGGAAATGTAGCAAGCACGTTGCTGTTTACAACGTCATTCCCTTGACAAATATAATTGCAGTAGAATTTGAAATTTAATTCGAGAGCAGTCACCGTTAAACTCGTACCCATAAAACCAACAAAAGGATTCTTAAATAAAGTGATCTCCAACATGCGCGTAAGGATCACTAGATGTGGCAGGGAGACATCTATTGCGGACTACGAATTCTTCATGAAATCTTTAAAAGGGGTGAAAATCTCGATAGGAAAAGCAAAGGAAAGGCTTCCCTTCGAAATGCTTCCAAATTTTAAAGTAAATGAAAATAACAACCTACTGCTTGAAATTACGGCGACATTTGAGAGGAGAAAACGAATATTTACTCCAAAAGGAAGGGTGGTCTGAGTCTTCAGAAGGAAGAGGTACACAGTTTTATATCGTTGAGGGTTAGATTCGCTTTTTAAATTTGATCTGAAAAAAAATTCAAAACATTGGCAGATTATAGTATCTGCGAGTAATCCACAATACTGGTCACCAATATGATAATTAATATCTTCTTCCTTAAAAAGTTTTTCGACAATATATTGAATGGTTCGATAGTTGCATATACCTCGATAAGGAACTTATTCTGCATATATGTTTTTTCTCATTTTAGAAAGAGCTCGAAGATTCAATTTTTTTAACCTGAGATAAATATACATTTTCCTTAGAAATACCATAAGAGGTTCTCACGCGTAATCGCGTCTTATAGAAATATATAACTTTTTCCTTACTTTACATAATTATTTCTTACGTGTACATTCCGTATTCCTTGGCATGCCGAGACCCAGGAGTTCTCCAATTACTCAAAGATTCTAAGCATTAGATGTAAAGAAAATGAGATCGATTGGAGTAGAAATAATAGGTCTTTTTACTAACGTAAGAGTAAATACAGAATCCCTCCTGCAAACTCTTGGGAGAGGAGAGGCGGAAATAGTTGTGAATGAAAATATACTTGATTCCATTCACTGACAGCAAAAGTAGGGGAGAAAAATGAATGCAGCTGGTTTATAAAGGATGCATGAAAGTAGAGAGAAAATTACGGATGATTGTGTGAGTTTGATTGGTTGATGAATGTGAAGGTGGTTCAATGGGGAGAGGGGACGAGAGCTGATTGGTTGAGTGTGAATGAAATTTCCAAGAGCGGGCAAGCGGGTAGTTAGAAGAATAAAACGAAAATGCTTTATAATGGGTACGGATAAATTAAGCTAAAGATGTATCTAAAGAAAAGGAACCACGGAGGACTACCACTCATAAGGCCTTAGTGCGCTCAACAAAATAGACTTGGGAAAATAAAATCCACTACGTACAATTCCACAGGAGTACAGGAGATGATGAATCTGATGATCTGAGGAATCACTTGATGATGAACTAACACTGATCGAAACCGGTCGTTCTAATAAATGTACTCCTGTGGAATTTTACATAGTGAATTTTATTTTCCCAGTGATGGAGTTCCACTTAGTTAAGGCTTCTTCTATAGATTATAAAAATAGACAACTTTTCTATAAATTTGTAATTTAACTGCTCAAATTAAGTCGATATTATGGATGTTGGTAAGGAAATGACATAGCGCGGAAAAGCTGTGCGGCTGAATCCAAAGGATAAACAGGAGCGAGAGATAGCGACCTGCCCGTAGCTAGAAAATAGAATACCTGCCCGGAAAGTGAGAGATCTGGGTTCGAGTCCCAGTCATGTCACTATTTTTCATACCTGTTTAACCCTTATACTAGGGAATAAGGATGAGGATCTAAGCGCAAAGACGAGATATTTCCGTACTACAACCTATAGATAACTTTTTTTACTTCCTCAGCCCAAATTTTTTATATCATTTATACAAATCTATGTATGAATTCAGAGGTTAGGTGTAAGAGAGGCCCACTTGGGCCTAACCTCGCCGAGTAAAGTGTTCTATAATAATGATAATAATATTTCAAATTAAGATGCATGTAACTTTGTCATTGGATAGCTGACAAATGAAACAATGAAGTACGCACGATTCATCTCGTAAGATGAACGTGGTTACAATTTCGAAAACAGCGTGATCAAAAATGACGTAATCTGTGTACGCTACAGGATGTCTATAAACGGAGGAATATACGAAAATCCCCTGTCGATGTCCTTCGGGTGCTATATCTAGGCCTCGAAAACGGGAGCCTTGAGTTGCGACCTTACAGCATACGCCACGTGCGGGAAAGAGCGTCTGCAGCG
Source organism: Ladona fulva (assembly GCA_000376725.2). Lineage (NCBI taxonomy): Eukaryota > Metazoa > Arthropoda > Insecta > Odonata > Libellulidae > Ladona > Ladona fulva. The sequence goes on along the minus strand of KZ308196.1, from coordinate 736,312 downwards.
CCCTTGCCACTTACCTTCTCACGGATTTCAAAGAGCAGAAACTATCCAAGCACGATGGAAACACGACACGGGGCTGAGACGTTCCTTTGAAACACGAACTCACAATCCATCGATCCGCTGGCAGTTTCCTCAGAGGAATTCCCTATCGTTATCACCAATATTTCAAAGGAAAACTAGGTCCAAGTTGTGAAAAGTCTTGCGCGGAAAACAGATGAGGAGCAGAGGCAAGACTCAAGACTCCCGCTGATGAGGAAGGCGCTTTGGTGGAAGGGATGTCGAAATCGACTCCCGGTGGGAACAACAAAGAATGAAGTCAAAATGAGATATTTTGTCCCTTATTTGAGTTTTGAAAAAGGTGCATTATAAATTTAATTTAAATATTATTTTACCCCGAATCAATAAAATATTATTTGTTAACTAATAATTAAATATTAATATTCGGTATCATACTCCGAATTGGGGTGTCCCGCCACTCTACACGTGACTTACACTTTATACAGCGTTACATTAGTGGATAACAGGACCTAGTACTTAAGTTACTTCTTTGAGGGTCACTAAAAACAGAATATTTGATAAAATTTCAGCTTGTTTCAATCGAGACTTCACCGGTAATACAACGATATTTATCACTTAAGCACATCATTATGACTGGTAACTATATTGCAAACGCACCTATTACCTAAAGATCAGGCCATTTTTTCCATTCTCCCGTAGTTAAGATAATACCGTCATATAAATCAAACTATAGTTATTTTAGAGATTTAACGAAACTGAATTTTAGAATGGGAGGATCGCCCCGGGGTCCGGACTTTTTTTGGGCCCCATATAATTAATCAAAAAAATGACTACTGAAGAGTCTAATGGGGATTTCATCTAAATTTAAGGGTAAAAAGGAGAATTTAGAGAACTCATAAAAATGTAGAGCTGGACCCACATCTTAAAGCAAGGAGGCACCCGAGATAACGATGTGCATGAAAAACCAACGACAGTATCCAAACAATTTGCTATCTGCTGTCACCATTCGCTCTTATACGCAATTGAATTACCTCCGCTAAGAGAAAAGGGGAAAAATTTGTTGACATTTCATACTAAGTTCTATTTTTACCGAAAGCACTTCCTTTAACATTTATTAACATATTGAATTTTAAACTTGTAACTAGAAACTTGTAAGCGTTTCAGTTTTCCTATTTGAAGCAAAATTGCAGATACGACAGTCTCGATTATCCGTATTAATGAGGAGCGGGGTTACCTCGGATAATCGAAAACTCGGATAATACGGAAAGGTCGACTAGCATACGTAAATTATGAAATAAGCACACTATTTTTATGGCTAGCCGTAGTACGACGTACATTTTCGTTTAAAAAATCACTTTGATGTAATATTTTGTAAACAAAACATTTCTCTTTTCCTTCATAATATATGTCGATTGTACAGATTCAGCTCTCACTTTTTTCTCCAATTATCTCCAGATTACTGTGCCGAAGTTTCCTTGTTTATGCTGAACTGGCAAGGTGTAGTTACAACAGAAGTAATTTATGCAGTGTGGCGGTACCTATGCGTGAAAGTGAAAAACCACAGAAACACGTACCTCGGATAATCGGAACTTGGGTAAATCGGGACTCGAATTATTGAGAGTATTGCACATGCGAGTAAACTCGTTATGCGTCCAATAGCGCTCGTATGGAACTGAATCGGAGAATGTATGACAGTACTGCAGGATGCCGATCAAACTTAACGCCGTTTGCTGGTTACCGAGATTCAGGTTCAGGTGGCGTGAAACAACTGCTTTTCGTGACGTAAAATGCAAAATTATAAAAAGGTATTCAAGGACGTCCGGAAAGGAAGAAAATTTGACCATGAACTTACGAGATGGTGAACTAAATATTTCACGACTCAATGGGCTTCTTGCGCGTCTCAATGGAAAACTCCTACACAAATTTAACAGATGGTAAGCGGTACAGTTTTCTGACTGATGAGAGGACCACTTGAAAGTGAACCAAAAGTGATCGTAAAATCAGAGGAAATGCTAAATTTTCTCAAGTTCGAGTAAAATTAACCGAATAAGGAATTTAACAAGGGATTGCGAGAATTCGCGGAATAATTTCTCAGTACAAGTGTACGCTATTACTTCTTAAACAAACTTCAAAGTATTACAATCAGTATTATAAGTATTTATAATTAATTTCATAAATTATTTATCAATTATAATTTAATAATTTTCTTTACAATAACAACCACTTATCCTACACTGTTTATAAAAAAGGAACAACAGTCTACATTTACTTATTAATAGAAGTCCTCTATTCATTCGCAAGTATAAGAGATCTGACAGTTTACAGCTCATATTCTGGTGCATTACAAGAAAAATTTTGACATTCAACAGCTTTTTAATGAAAGCTACAGCGTGGAAAACATACTGAACCTCTTACTTCGATAGTAATTAAATAAATGATAATAAAGCATGGACTTATGATTGGTCTTCATGTCTTTCTATCATTTTACTGAATCAAGTAGACGGAAAAATGTCACTGGATTGCTTCAGTAGGTGTGGGAATACATTCCCAGTGTAGTGCCCTGCGATGACCCGGAGGAATGTCCAGTTCTGCCAACAAGAGCGTAAAATATACGTGAAAGAATAAACGTACTGAATGGATAAGTGGAAATAGGGCTACTTACTTAAATTTTGTGCAATGTATATATCCAATGTTTAGAAGAATACGCTTCTTCGTATTCAGTAAATATGATTTTTCTTAAATAGAAGTATAAAAGACTAGCAGAAAGTGACTATTTGAACATAAGACTTCCCAACAGAAGTGGCACATCAGATTATATAAAGATGTCGAAAATAAAATAATATCAGAAGGCCAAGGTGAGACATTTTAGGTTTCAAGGTCTAAAATTGCGAGAAATAAGAGTCAGTCCAGGATCAATTTAGATGCCGAGGGTTTATTTCGTCTATAAATTATTGATTGATTAAAAGCTAAAGTGAGTAAGTAGTAAATGATGGAAATATTTTATTATAGCTATTAATTATTAATAGCTAAAGATTTATAATACAGTACATACCAGCAAAAAATTTAAACTTAAAGAGAAAGATAGCCGAGGTAAAAGGTAAAAGAATCTTGGACCAACCCTCTGGATCAAGTCTTGCTAGCCTTCGAGAGTTGTCCGAAAAGTAAAACTGTTTCTGGACGTTATAAAAGAGGTCAACGCCTTAGTCTCCATCCCAGATATCCAAGCGTTGAGATGAAATTATACCAGCTGTAAATGCCCGCGACCAAAACACCCAATAACCTTTATGAAGCTATTAAGTGATTCCTGCCAATATTATGGCCATTAAATATCTAATTATAGGGAGGTTTATAAAACCATAATCTCCTGAAGACACATCAAGCGAAAATCATCTTCCAAAATCCACGGAAAATTAACATGTTCACGGAAACGTTCTATACCTTACGTTCTCATTCGCTGAATAATCATAGAAAAATTATTATTATCTTCGCCAATTAGTCTTTCTGAAGAGAGTACACAATTTTATAATTTCCACACGTTTATAATTAGCCTTTCATTGAGTTTACGAAATGTTTCCGTTCCTTTAATAAATCGAATTACATTTATTGATGGTATACCTTCGTATTAAGGTGAACCATTCTATTACAGGCTCAAAAGGGCTGAAAGTTATAGATTATAATCCTTTCGAGGGCCTCTGGATTCTCAGAAATGAATGTTGACGGTATCGAAACAAACTATCGGTTATTATATCTCTCTCTAACGTCGGCCAATAAGAGAATCAATGGTTTCAGCATTAGTCAATCGTTTAGAAATCCGACGAAAGAGTTCTTTGGGAGACGTTTGACGACAATTTTATGTAAGAGGCGTCGAGGTTAGTCTCAAGATGAAAGCAAGGAATGCTACGCAATAAATTTGGAGCGAGGCGATGATAGCTACATTTTAATCATTGCCTAATGTCTAGATGGAGAGCTTGAAAGACAGATACTGGTTAAAAACCAATCCGATTACTCAGTCAATGCTTAGACAATTTCGATGGTGGCTTTGCATTTAAAGGTGTAAGGCTTGGAAAATTCTCATGGAATTTTTTTAGACCCGCTTCTACTTGGAATTTTGATCACATTCCAAAAACAAAATCTCACCAAAAGATTTTCACGCAAGAAGGCTACCGACATGATTCATTGGTATCTGCTGTCACCATTCGCTCTTATACGCAATTGAATTACCTCCGCTAAGAGAAAAGGGGAAAAATTTGTTGACATTTCATACTAAGTTCTATTTTTACCGAAAGCACTTCCTTTAACATTTATTAACATACTGAATTTTAAACTTGTAACTAGAAACTTGTAAGCGTTTCAGTTTTCCTATTTGAAGCNTCTGTCCTGCATAATTTGCGATCGTACTGAAACCAAAGAGGGCTGATACGAAAAACAAAAAGTGACTTCACCAGGATTGCTGAAGATCTTGGTCTGACGGAGTACAGGCAGGAAAAGCTTCCTAAGAAAATTCTGGTGAACGATTGTACCAGTGGCGATAATTTATTTTAAGAAAAAGGGAAGACAACACGAATTAACCATTGAAATAGCTATTACGAATACACATAGACCAACACCTACAGAGAGATTAAAACCTCTACCTGAAATTTGAGTGGAGCAACCAAACCACTAAACCACCGAAGATGTAATAAAACTGAAAAAACACACTGCGGGTGGTAAAGCTTGATGCTTGGGAGGTGTTTCCCTATTTGGGTATATTTAGAAGTTGTCGCAAAGCCTACTGGAAATAATGACCAAGGAAAGCGTATCTCATGCGACCGATTATAGTATGTAAGTAGAACGTTCAATACATGAGTAGTTCATCAGAGAATTGCTGGTGGATAAGATTAAATTATGATTAACCTTCCCTGTAGACATGCTTCCTTTAGCTAAACTTATCCCCAAAGGAGATAGCAAAGGTTTCATTAATATGCACGATCTTCTTCCGTATTTCTACAGCGAGAAGCTAATTGAACTTCAAAGGGAAGTTTTGATTCAAAGTCCATCTTTTCTACAGAACATTTTTAAATTAAAAAAAACGAGATCGTTGTTCAACAAAGAGTAGACCTCTGCTCGCACTCGTGTGCCAAATTCTGTTGGAGGTAAAAACTGTTGGAAAACCTCGTGCCAAGTCAAGTTCTGAATTAGAAGAGACTCCACCTGAGGATGACAGTATTTCGAAAATATAAATTGAAAAGCACACCTGTCCCATAGAGGTATGATGACGTTATAAAATGTTTAGAATTTCTTCACAAAATATTTCGTTTTGGGAGTTGGAACAAGTAATTGAAAAGAGACGCCACGTGACAAATATTAGAAATAAATACCGGTTTAGTATTTCTAAACTAATTCATTCAGTTTCTAAACCTACTGTCGGTTTTTTATTATGGATGCTCTGGATAACTTGGAGTTAAATAAAAACTTAACGATCGATCCTAAAGTAAAATAAGTTTCACCGAATTTTAGCACGTTTCATCATGCAACCATACAATGCAAAACCTTTTGTTTGAATCTGGTTGGTATTCTATCACAGGAAGAACGAAAAAAGTTCCCTTTTTTTCGCTCTGCTTCACGTATTGCTGAAATGGTTTCATTTTTCAAAAATTATACGTTCAATCAAAACAAAATTTTAATACAATTCTTCTATTCCAATTTTTTATACAATTCTAAAGTCTTATTTTACAAAGGTATCTTTTTTTAGTGTTCATTCCCACTTCTAATGTTTTGCGCATTGCCAGATAAATAAACATTCCTCCTCCCAATACCGAAAATGAAGTCAGTTCTCTCATATTACGTAACAACTCTGCGAAGCAACAGCGAAACTCTCCACAAAGGAGCATGGAAAGAGAATTAACGGCTTATATAACTCAATTCTGAAGGGAGACGTCTCTTCTCTTATTTCCTTAATCAGATGCAATCTATTCACAGCAGCACTCGCATAGTTCCATCGTACTCGTATTACATACAAATGCATTCCTTTTTATTGCCATGGACATATAACAGTTCCGTTGAATTTTCGCGCGATTACATGCGCTGCATTATGCAGTTTACTTCAATCGAAGAATAACAAGTTGAGATGGCAAAAGAGCAGAGATATATATACATACATATACATACATACATATATATACATACATATATATAATTATTAGCGTACAAAAATATACAACTAAGCTAAAATTAAACGCCAAGCTATATCCAACCTACATAAAAAACGTGTTTCAGTTTCTATTTCAGTTCTTTTGAAGAAAAAATTAAGCACACCATTTCACATTTTTTCTAACTACAAGGGCGCTGCCAGGATACATCTATGGGAGGTCCGAGACAGTTGAGACAACGAAAATATACCTACCTTTCAGGGGCCGGGATTATTATGCACGCTAAATCTTACAAGAAACGTAAAAAAAATCCTTTCAAAAATATTAACTGGATAGAAAACGAGGAGATTTATATGGTTATGTAGCGAAGTATACGTATTCTTATATGACTTCTATACTCTTATCTTTCCGAGATGAGGGAACAAGACTGTGATATCTTTCTTAAAGAATTCAACACTCTTGTGCGGGTTAACCCTGAAATCCCCCCTTGCTGCGCCACTGTTGCAATAGAATACAAAATTTTAAAAAGTTTGTTAACCTAAGTCATAGTTAATTCTCGCTGTTTCGATATATTTTGCTGAAATCGCAGTATTTACTATGAATAAAAGTAAATTTAATTATTTAAAAATAATGTATAATTATAATGGAAGAGTTTTTAAGAAAAATACCGAAATCTATGATGAAAGATGTGCATAACGAAAGTAAACGTGAGAGAGAAAGTAAATTGAGTCTTATCTATATAACTTTCTGGCGTGATTTCCCGTGATCGATTAATTTGAAAATTAGTTTTCAAACAAAGTCATTCTACTTCTGACTTGTCTCTAATATCAATAGATTTTGAATGGTCCAACCAACCCAGGAATAATTTTCGATAAGACATAAATCTGAAACTTAAAGGAAATTTGCAATAGAGGTTTCGTCACGAAAACTACCTTCTAAAAATAATATTATTTTAAGAAAGCTCGATGTAACCCAAATTCGTTGCCCTACAAGCGTAGTCACAAATAATATCTCGAATTTCAACGGGAGATTCGCTTCAATAGTTACATTTGTTTATTATCAAAACATACAGAAAAAAAGATCGAATCTCTATAATAATACGGCGGAAAATCTAAAAACACGTGAATGATATCTGTCAATATAATCACGTAAACTAAAACGGAGGCGATACGAAGGAAAAGACAAGCCAACCTTTGATTAGTAATTAGAGATTTAATAGGGCTGTCGTTCTCCATAACGTGGTAAATTAGTGGCTGTCTCCATTAATAAGCAGACGATGCGGCAACTCGTGACTTCGTGGAAGTCGTAGAGAAGTCCATAAAGGAGGCCGTCCAATTTATGTTAGTCTAACAACGACGAAAATTTGGATGAACATTTCTCGCTAATTATAATGTCCGTTATTTACATATCTGATTAACGATCTGAATTCCCAAAGAGGTTCTTAATTATTATTTTCTGTAACTACTAACGCAATAGTTGCTATGCGAGATTTTGGGAACGCACAACATACAGTCGCGACAGTTACAGATTGCATTAAGTTCCATAATGATACCCGATTCCTAAATTAGGCTAAAATAGAGCGAGTTGAAGAGGCGATTCAATCTATGCACTTTACACTTCGACTTTATCGGTCTTGATGAGCAATCATAGTTCGTTATCTCACGGAAGACCGGGCTATAATTATCCGATTTATCAGATAACTCGCCATATAATCACGTACTCAGTGACTCATTCTTAAGCCTAAAAAACTTTTTGTCATTTTTTAGCTCGTCCATACCGCGGCAAAATTTGCGCTGCACATTTTTCTGGATCGCATTTTCTCTTAAATCATATCCCTCTTTATATGTTTAAGCATATAATGTGCCCAGATAAAAAATAATTTTCTTTACTGTAATTTATCGGTTTTGGTGCTCCGATTAACTTTATTGATTTTCATTACATCCATTCATTCCATTTTTTGAGATTGTATTCCCTTCCAGGAAAATTAGCTATTCCCATTAATTAATGATAATCGCCATTCAGATTTTTATTTAATAATTGATTAACTGAATTAGAGTGGGATTTAAGTAAATCCTTCCCCGAATCTAAATATTTCATCATTCGGAGAAGCTGCAATACCAAATGGTTTTCAAAGAATAAAATAAAAGAGGTCACCTGGTATGAAACACCTATGTAAAACATCTATATGCTAACTAAAGCCAAATTCCTCAAAAAATGTATACTTTTTAGAGACAGAGGTGAGGCTGTTGTACAGCAATGGAATTAATTGCTTTTCCAGCTCATCTACTAATTACGCACCTGCTATCTACGGAGACTCTATAGTAATACCGACGAATGCACAATTGTCTCCTACACTTGAAATCATCGCACTATATACTGGTAGTAAGATCCTTGACAGTGGTCAATGAACCGACGCACCACTTACATAACATCTGAACGTGAGCCTACGAGAGTGAGGGTCACATAGACGTCTCAGAGTTAGGATGGAGCGCAACGGTAAGAGCGACTTCAGGGAGGTCTTTTATCCTCGAAGACTTTACGGATTATGACAGAAGGAATCTCGTGTATATAAATTCAGTAGATAAAATACATCATTATAGTATTTTACTTTAAAATAAGCAACAAATTACGTGTGAAAACACAATACGATACTTTGGAATCGTTTTCATACTTACATATCGACTTTTACTTTATCGTACTTCACTTTTATCTAGATTTTTGAGCCAAGTTTGATACATTGCAACCTTGGCTGACGAAGATAACTCGTTCCGAATTCACCTTCGTTAGCCTAAATACGATTTCCCACCGAGGTTCCAAATCATAGAATCCATACAAAGACCGCTAAAAATATACCAAACTCTCCTAATTGTACGCTAGAATGGCGTCCAATTAGTTTAGGCATGCTTGATTTCTTTCGCGTGCATGCGCGCGCATACACCAAAACATTCGTTAGCAATATCCGCTCTCGTAGGCCAAGTGCGTACGACGGAGGAAAACTCTTCGCTACTTGAAAAATTCTTTAGCGGGGTTACTCGTTAGCTGAGATAGCTATGTGCATTAACTTCTCATAAAACCTGTACGTCTCCTAAACCTCCGCAAGCCATCAGAGATTATTTCGCGGGAAACCAATGTTTCTTCCGTGAATGAGAAAAAGTTTGTTTAATCCATTTCCCGGGTGAAATACGCTCCAAGAGAACCTATCGACAAAATCCACTAACTTGAAGGTGATTAATTTTTTCTTGCCTGTTTTCGAGAAACAGAAATTCTACACATTCGAAGAAGCGGATTTTGGAAAGGGTTGAGAATGATTGAGAAAGAAGCGTAAAATGAGAACTTTTCCCGAAGAAACTAAGAATTTCAAATTTGAGAAAATTTCGTTGATATTCTCAGAATATTACCGAATTTTTGCAACTTAAATAGGGATCACGTGTGATCATAAACGGAAAACAAGAGTAGAATTTTAATGGAATAAAACGTAAACGGAAAGAATTTTTTCTTTAGCAAGTCTTTCGCATCAAGTGTGATTCTGATGATTAGAATCTGCTTTCTCCGGGATCATTTTTACATTTTTCGAAGATATTTTTTTGTATTATTTATTTCCAAACGCCCCAACAAATAAACAATTACTGGACAATTACAGTGGTGGGCGTAAACAATAACAACATATGAAAGCACAAAACCATTCCCTAACTGGAAAATTCTGACTATCCGGGAATCGAACCCGGAACCTCGTGGTGGGAGCGGTAACATGCTACCATCTCTGCTACCGCGGCTCTACTAACATGACCAAAATTCCTCTTAATAACATGGGATTTTTATGATTAAATTCTACTTTACAGAAGTTATTGTTGGTTTTATTCGTGATTTTAATTGTTGTTTTAACCGTTGTCAATAGCCCAGAGGTAAAGTCAATATAATCAAATACGTAGGAACGATTAACAATGCTCTACCAAAACTCAAGAACCTTATAGTACATTCCCTGCTTAGCAAATTAACATGAAGTTATCAGACAGTCAGATCACATATGAGAAGAAATCACATGACAATACTATATAAGAACACAGAATTAAGCTTACATTTCCAAATTACATCCCTAGTATAGACGAACAAAACCACAGTTTGCATGTATCACCGTTCTCTAAAAGAACTATTTAAGATGTTTGATGAAGAAGATCAAAGAATAACAAAAAAACGAAATGTTTATTGAACAAGATCAATTATACGGGTTACATAACAATGTATGATTAAAAACAATCAGAAACATTTTACTTCAGGCGTAGTATTTCAGACTTTGTGATATATTGACTATACAATATAATGACATACAATACTTTGCAATATAATTACCCAGTTAGTTCGAAGGCTTCCGCGGCGTTGATTGCTAAAAAGTTCCATCGATATTCCGGGTTTTCACAGCGAGTAAAAATTTTAAACATTCGAAATTGGTGGAGTGGAAATTTAAAAAAAAAATAATTGTTGGAGTAGAGATATCAAAATATTTACATTAGAGCAGAAATTTAACAAATAAATCAGTAGAGTATAAATTAAAATAAATTAAATAAGTGGATAGGAATTTTCATAAACTTTGAATTAAAGGAGTAGAAATTTCAAAAAATTTAAATTAGTGGAGTAGAAATTTTTTTAAATTTAAATTTTTATTCGCGGTGAGAACCCGGAATCTCCACGGGACTTCTTCAATATAATTGCCCAATTTTTCCGTTAAGAAAGGAGAAGAGTTTATGACAGTGGAGGTTCAGCGAAGAGGGTAAGTTACGAAAAATCGCCGATCCAAATTGTTCGTTGACTTTCGATGTGAATTCCTGAGGTGCTCACGAGACCACCGAATAAATCGACAATCAAAAATAAAACGAGTCGAGGCAAATTAAGAGTTGCGGATCCAATGGGGCGGTTCCCTGGAAGTGTATGCAGGAAGTCATCAGTCTGCAAGGCCCGCCAAGGAACAGTCGGCGGAAGCTGAACGAAGGAGACGCCTCCTTACGGATTGAAAAAGGGAACATTACGTAATGGGATTCGAAGGACGGGAGTCACGCGCTTGGATCACTCCCTCGCGGAGCAAGAATAGGCTCAAGAGAAAAATAAGAAACTGCGATGTATAAAGGCGAGGATTGCGAGAATGGAAAGAAGCTAAAGTGGAGAGAAAGGGTTTTTGTGGTAACATTCATGTCAATCTCGTTAAATGATCAGCGTTCCTGCAAAGGCAGCGTAGAGGAGTTACCATTTTTACAGAAGTATGGAGATTGTCAACCTAAAGCTTATATCTTATTAGAGATGTATTTCCTTTCATCGAGGATGGCGCTGTATCCTGTTAGACTAATGTTTCGTGCGGATTACGTTTTTGAGGATTCGAAAAAGAATGATTCTTACTTTTTCCGAATTAAGGAAAATTTTAACGAGAGCTGTTATATAAGTTCCGGCAGCAAGCCAATATATGTCTTGGCACGCGCAATTTCAAAGGAAGTCGATACAGTGCGTTGTTTTCCGCATCTTTTCCTCACCCTATTCCACGAGGTATGTTCTTATTGGAGATAATTTTTACCTATGTTATATAATTCGTTTTTTAAACCGAAAAGCTTAAAAATTTTCATTTGATATCACTGTTCGCATTCATTTCCATTTAAGTTAATTACTAGTAGTAATAGTAACTTTAAAAGTGTTTCGACACCTACGGTCATTTCACACCTGAGGTCCAGGAGTCGAACCCGGAACAGCTTTCACAGAAACCGAACGCGTTACCCGTACGGGTATCCGGAGAACTCTATTACTTTTACTACTTTTGAGTTGGAGGAAAAGAATAACATATGCTATAAATTTGTGCCCCCCCTATGATACTTCGGTTAAATCAAAACAATATTTCTTTACGGATGCACTTTTTTTCCGTCTGAATTAAATGATACGTCGAAAATAAGATGAAGCGGAATTATTTATAAAATTCTTTAAAATCCCTTGGTTGAGCACTTTTTCGGTGAGCTTTCAATTAAAATCGCGTTGATGGTACGGAAATGCTCATTGGCCAAAAAAAATCCAAATACATACATTGTAACCTCGACGTACGAACCGCTTGTTAAACGAACTTTTTGACATATAGACTTTTTTCTTAATCTAGTTTGACCTGTAGATAAGAACTCGATTCCAAGATGTGTGAAAAAACCAAAGAGATTCAAGTGAAAACCGGGTTTCAAGGTACAAACTTTTCGAGTTACGAACTTCTAACTGGAACGAACTAATTTCTAGGTAGAGGTGCCATAGTACTTATGAATTTAATCCATAACTCTGTCACTCAATCGGTCGGAATTGAACTCATTGAACTTATTGAACTCATTTATATTTAAAAGACTAAAAGCAACGAGGATTTTGCTATTCATAAACATCCTTAAGTTTTAGGCAATATAAGTGCACAACGTTCCAAATAAATTGCAGCCGATTATCATTTAAGGAATAATGTAAATGAGAGTGGTTTCTCTCATGACCTGAGGTTCCGCTATCACGCTAGTTCGCTCACAAAGATATTTACAAAACACTACAATGACGAATTATTCCACGTTATGGGATGATGGGTTATCCACAGTTATGTTATTCCACGAGTCGGCATTTTTCTTATTTTGGAAATCAACGCGCTGAACACGTGATGGACTCACAGAGAAAACAATATGATCAAATTATAAAAAGAAAGATGGATGATAGAGGGGAAGCTGCGATATCGAGGTTAGATCTGAAAAAAACTGTTTATGGGAGTGATGACTAAGAGATAACTGTTACAGGGAAGATTCAGATAAAAATTTCCAAGGGTAGAACATTGCTGTAAGAATGAGAACGTTCCGGAACATTTCATACTGTAGGGAACCAGGAAGATAACTCGGAGATCTTGAATGACGTCAGTGATGAGGAATCACTAACAAAATAGTGCAGGGAATATCGAGAAGTAAGAGACAAAAGGAAATATATTAAACACAAAAAGACAAAAAGCTTCAAGAAATCGATTAAATAAAGAAACAGCTGGGATGGATCATACAAAAAGTCCTTAATTGGAAGCCGATTTGCGGAGTGGAAAAAATTATACAGGATCATTTAAAATGGACCAGCAAAGGTATGCTCGTATTTCAAGTTCAGAAGCTGCAAGATAACATTTTAATGGCGATAACAAAGGTTGCAAAATAGCGACGCTATCGTTACTTGTATTTCAATTTGAGAAAAAGAATGTCGAACGTTTCCGCCGGTCTTTGTCTATTAATTCCGAGCCATTAATTTCAAAGTAATATTGGCACAAGGCCAAAAAGAGTTAGTACAAACTAACTGAATACTTATAACAAAGCACGATAACCCATCTATCACTTGTGCACATTATCACGGTTTATAAGGCCATCACATGAAATCTTCGAAATTTTCAAAGTGATTCACACAGAAGAAATAAAAGATAAGAACAGATTGGGAAGTAAATGTGTGATGATATCAAAATCATATTTTTATTTTTAGACCAACAAGTGGTCCTGCTGCCATATCTTGATGGATGAAATATTTATCATTTGTCTTTTAATACGGGATAGAGAAAACTGTATCTTTCATATACTTTTGTTTCAATGCCGTTCATGGCTGTGATGATATGAAAACTTCCGTAGAATGACTGATGCTGAATAATGGCATTAAATAATGTATCTCCTTATGGAATTCTAAAAATGGTGTTACTCTTAGAGTCATTGTGTTTCACTTTCGCATTGTTCCGCTATTTACATTACTGGCTCAGTAAGGGAAGCAAAGGCAAACTAACTCACTCTGCATCTTGCCTAGTAAGCCTCACATCCTAACTCTTCGTAGCAGAGGATGAGGTCCCAACCGGCCTTCGGGGTAAATACAGACTAACAAGTCTCGGAGGTAAATATTGTATGAAATAAAGCAGTTAAAAGTTTTGAGATTTGTTTTAGAATTATTTGCATAATTTCTCAAATACGAGCACGCCTTACTGCCACATTCTGCGTTAACCGTAAAGGCAAAGCCAACTTTAGTTTTAAATTCAATAAATCATCATAAAGACTTTACAGCGTCTACATTGCGAATTAATCTCGACCTCTTATTTATATGGAAAAAAAAAAAAACAAACATCGAATCACGGATAAATTAAAAAATATTTATATGCAATCCCGAAATAGTAATTTCTGCATAAAAAGTACATAAAAACCAATAGCAACTTTTTTATGATAATGTTTAATAAAAGTGTATAGCAAGGAAATGCATATTAAGAGTTCAGAAAATCCATTGAGAACAAGATTCAGACGAGAAGAAACCAATCTCAGTTATTTCGAGAATGAGATAAGAAAAGTCGCCCTTTTTCCTTAATAAATATCTCAACGTCCGTCCATTTAAGTCTAAACTTATTATTTAAATTCTCGGGAACTGATATCGCAGCAATCCGGAACTAGACAATCACTACTGAAGTTGTGCCAACAAAGTGTCGATAAACTCCGCAAGAGAAAGCAACAGTTTCTCGGAGGCAAAATGCCAAGCGCACGAGCTGTTAACTCTCACAGAGATATTTTAAAAGACGCGATCAACGAAGGGAACAATCATTGAGTTAACAACTCATACGTTACAATTGAATGGCACTTTCCCAGACAATTATGAAAATGGCTGCAACACAAATACTGTAAAATAAAACTAATTACCACATGTTGAACTGACATTGCACATGATAGTTATAATTATTTACTATTTAATTACATAATTTCCCGGAAGAGAAACAAAAGTGAGCGTAGTGATAGATTCATACGATTTCATAACGACTCAATTACTTTCGCTTACACGTGATACTTACATATATGTTACACGATATATTTAATAATATAATTTAAGAATAACATTGAAGTTGTGTTATCTTTTATGCGAAGGTCAGTTCGCAAAGATAACTGCACAGAAAAATAAACTAAGGTTGAAAAAATAGGTACACGCACCATAATTTTCTAAAGCCACATAATACCCAAGCAATGAATTTTAATGAAATTAAAACTGCGGACGTAATTTTCTAAACATCAATAAAGTTACGTTAATGCTAAGTTTGTTCAAAGCAATAATTATTATCTAAAAAAGACCACTTATTAGTTAGAAGTTATATTTGAGTCACTTATCATACCAAATCATGAGGGACCCTCCCGTTTTCTTTGATAAAGCATCTATTAAGCGTGTTGACGAATTGGTGTTTTTCTCCAGAAGTGACAGACTTCCTTGTAGCGGTAAAAATGAGCAATAAAAACCTTGGCGGGACAAACGCTAACGTAGCGCGAAAAAGATGCTTATAACTCCTATTCTCCTCCAACCCATTTATCTTTGAATATGATTTCACGTTTATATTCTAAGGGGAAAATTATCGCTAATTTTTCCATAAATTTGACTGCAAATATCGTCACTAGAAAAACTAAATGCAATATCACACAGACATTTCTACTGAACTGAGAGGCTGATAACGAAATTATAATTTTGCAGATCTTCCATGAATAAAATTTCACCAGATTTATCTACCGTATGTACCCTTTAAATTTGATCTCAGTTAAAAATAGACCGCATAATTTGTAGACGGAAAATCCAGAATTTTTCACGAACCTCCAATAAAAGTCGACCTTAGACTTTTATGTGTTTTAAACACAAACAAAATATATGCAGCTATGAATAGCACATCATTACATGCACAACTTGGCCTTCACTTTCTGGCAGCGAAAGAGTAGGCATACCTATGTTAACAAATCTAAAGAAAGCAGGAAGAACCAAAGAATAGTTTTAGTTACCTAGATCTAGAGATTATCGCCAGACTTTTTGTTATTGCCGTTATTACCGGAGGTTATGCCTTTGCAATAGCACGTCTACTTTAGTCTTAAGCCTTAATTCGCGATACGGTTAATACAATATATATCATATATATAAAAAGCAAATGTCTGTCCGTCCGTCCGTCCACCTATTTATCTCAGAAACGGCTCGACTTACATTAGAGATCTGAAACAAACTGCATTGTATTCCTACGATGCTGAAACCCCCAGAAAAACTATTTTCATCTCTGTAAAGGCCCGGGTTCGAACCCAGGAGCCCATAATACGTTTCCATAAGAGATGAACGTAAATTACGTTTTCATGACTTGCAGAGGTCGTTTCTTTTACATAATTAAATCAGAAAAAATGGTCCTACAATATTGAGGCAAGTGTCACAGGAAAGGAAAATAATCATAGAATCTTATTTTAGTCGTGAATCATTCCTATAATTTCGAAATTGAGAGAACTTTGATAAAATACACGGAAAATTCGTAATATTTTTCGGAAATAAACAACCCATCCCTTTGACGACCAAGGCAATTATTGAACATTGATTTCATGAGTTTTCCCATATAAATGCGTTTTTAATGAGTATTGACATAATACACGAGTATACGAAGGATGGAGTCCTAAATTAGCTTTGGATTAAAATGTAATGAACTTAGGATTAACATAACTAATCTCAAAAGGAATACTTAATACATTGTAAGAAGTACTTAGATTGATGAAAACTTCTCTACAAGAATACGGAGGAGGGTATGATGGTTATTTAATAAGACGTGAACAACGGAGGAATTCTTCCCTAAATGGAATTGTACAGGGTGAAAATGGATCACACGAAAGTGCGAAAAATCTGCCTCTGCATCAGATTAACTTAGACATGCATAAATAAAGATGGGTATACTCCACAGAGTAATGTCTGAAACCGTTTTAATAGTTATTAATATTTTGTTAGATGTACATTGACATGTGAACCCTATAAACCGCCAGTGGCGCGAAGAATGGGGTGTAAAAACACCGATAATCCTATCACACCCTAACTGCTATTAGCTTAAATCTCAATGAGAATTGATATGTACTTCATACATAACAAATTGAGGTTAAGTTGGTATAATTAGTCATGAGATTAAATTAAAGAGATTGAATTGGCGTAATAAATTTGTCTTGGACAAATCCATGCCCAGAAAATGGCAGGGTCAGCATAGAATTGTATGAACGTTTCTAATAGCATGAGAGACGCGATAGAATCGTGATTAACTGGAGATGTGAGAAAGCTCTTTATACGATAATGAATTCAAAATAGCGATGCCATGGAAATACATCAACAGTTGTTAAGTTAATCCAAAGCATTTTTCTTATTTTGTTTTTATTTAATTCTAATGAAACAAACAGTAAATACGAAAACCGACCATAAAGTCTCTCTTGAAAAGGTAAGCCGAAAAAGGCCGATTTAAGTCGTTTGGAAACTTCATTCATTAATTTGATCCCATAATAAAGTGCCTTTCCCCATTCATCTTGGTTCGTTATCTCCTAAAGGAAAAGATGACCTACATCTGTTTCAGTATCTATGTAACTTTTGTCAAAAGATCAGCAGCTGCCAATTAATATCATCAGGGAATACGTTTGAAGAATGGAAGATGATGCCAAGAATCTGAGGTTTTTCGTGTTACCATTAAAAAGTGTTATTCGAAGTAACCTTTCAGCCTGAAGGCGTATTACACATGTTTCTACATAAAAATCCAAATCATAAAATCGATTTTTAAAATAAAATTCTCGGATTTTCGGTAAAAAAAATAAATTGACATATTAAGCAAGTATTGTAAAATAAGGTTTCTAGAAAATATAAATTAAATTTCTCCTATAATACTCAGGCTAGCTCTCTAAATCAGGGGCCAAACTAAATCCCGTAAAAGGTTTTTATACGGTCTGCGAAGAGGTAGTAGTAGTACTGTTAAAAGTGCTTCGACTGCTTTGGTCATTTCGCAAGTAGGCCCACACCGGGAACGCTTTCACCGTAGTCGAACGCGTTGCCCACTTGGCTACCCGGGAGCCCATGTCAGAGAAGAAATTAAAGGATATATTCACGATTAGATCTTTAGTATTTCCATTTAGTTATTTTTAAGTATATTTGTTGTTTTAAATATTAAATATTGTTGATATGAAAACTATTCCACGTATATTTTTTTAAGCAGGACATAATACGTATCTGAAGCATTATAAATATTGACTGTTTAGATGTGACCCGTCTAGTACTTGCCATGCGCTTATGTGCATGTCTCTGAAAAAGTTTGGGAAATCCTGATCTAGAGTATAAATCATAAAATTACATAGGTTTAGTAATATAGCTGTTTAGTTAACCTGTAAATGTGGCCATTATTTACAGACGCTTCCCGAAATTTTGGGGATCTATTCTTTCTTGTTCCAGCTTCACTTGGAAATGCGGAAAAAGACCGTGTCGCGAACACGTGCCGTTGCCGAGAAAGTTTACGCAATTCTTTCTAATGAGGCGATTGGGAAATGAAAGGGTAAATAAAATCCGGTGATCTAATATTTATATCCGGATCAACGCTTAGCAGGTGATACTGCAAATACGTACAACAGTATTTTTTTAATTTGCTGACGCACTCACTACTTCAAAATAGCCTATACTGACTGTTTGTTCTAGGATGGTTCTATTTCCCTATTACGGTTTTGGTTGTAACCGAGCTCAAAGTCGAGGAATTGTCCAGCTCCTTCATGGATTTCTGGCATAAGAAAAATAAAAGGGGGTTTCGAAAGAGTTGTTTTGGGGATCCGAGATGCTTCCAGAGATGTTCTCATTATCACGTGTTTTCCTTTCGAGTGAGAGAAAGATCCGAGAGATGGACCTCGCTTCCTAAATAACGAGATCACTATTAAGGAACGTTGCCATGATGCCTATGAAATTGATCAATTACGGAAGGGCTTCGCAAGTTTTTTCTTTTCACGACAATATGGGAGATACAATCGGATCATAGTATCAATTTTAAGTTAATTTCATTAGTGAAGGGAAATTTCGAAATCACTTGATTCAATCTAACCTGAATTTTCTTGGAAATGTAGAAATTAATTTTAATTCCTTTTTATACTATTTCGCCATTTAATAAATGGAAATACGAATTTCTGTTTTAATTTATTAGCTATAATTTACATATTACTTTTCAGCTACTACAAACTCAAATAATTCGACAAAAGGGTCTCCGCGTAGCCATGTGGGTTACGCGTTCGATTTCGGTGAAAGAGGTTCCGGGATCGATGCCCGGTGGGGGCTCACGTCCGAAATTACCTTAGCAGTCGAAGCACTTTTAAAATTACTACTACTGATTCGACAAAAGTCTTCACATACAAATATAGAATATCAATACATAAACAACATTGCCAACCGACCACAGTAACTTAAGAAAAATTAAATAGTTATAACTATATAATAAAAATATACCTAAATATGAATTTGCAATTACCATGAAATAGATAGAAGAAGAAATTGAAAGAGAAAGAGTCTGCCGCAGCCGGGAATCGAACCCGGGTCTCCCACTTTCCGGGCGGGTACTCTGTCCTCTAAGCTACCACGACCACGATTTATTATGAAATAGACAATGGAATAAAGAATAATTTAGTTAATTTCACAATAAGTGTTACTTATACGACCGATTTCGGTTACAACACCATCATCAGGTAAATATAACCATAAATGCAAGCACTTACGTATATTAATATTTATTAGTCACCGAATTTCTGGTACTACTAACCTGATAATTTGAATGTAGCCGAAATCGATCGTCTGATTGAAAATCTTGCAGAAACTACAAAATTATTCTTGGTATCTTTATACTGTCGCTCCACAAAGTCCGTCCAAATGACATAGATTATACCTTAAAATAGCGTAAACACCACTTGTCAATATTAACTTAACATGTTAGATTTTTCAGGGGTTCATGATGGGCCTTTATGGCAATCATATTATTATTAAATATACAGTAAACATTACGTGCAATGTAAAAGATGGCTTTAATGTATTCTTGCAATCCGTTTAGTTTATTATATACCTAATTAAATCTTAAGTAAATGTAAGCCTGTTAGTTTTTAGATCATTTATGGGTCATTTTTTATGGTTATATAGGATTAAATAGTTCATCTGACGGGAGTCAAATAGTCGATTAAAATAGGGAAAATTAAAGACGTGAAAATTTTAAAAAGTAGAGCTTCGAAATATAATCTTTCACTCAACATAAAGGACGTATGGTCAATATCTTTACCACACTATCTCTATTGATCCCGTTCAAAACCTTCATCACTAAATAAGGAAATACTGAGGGTAGTACAATGAAAGCTTAGGACAATATTATTGCAAATTCCAACTAAATAACATTGTGTCTAATGATTTTAAAGGAGCTAATCATTCGACTTAAAAAATAAAAAAAACTATCGCGAATCACAGGACAAGAATAACTCCATCGGAACAGCAGAAGCTCTGAATACGGATTGAAGCTACCAAGATGTGATTCGTCAGTGAAGAAAAGGATTGTTTGAGGCATCAAAGGGATGAAACGTTGCTGTAAGAGATTAAATTATACGCACGGAACGTTATTAAACTTAAATGTAAAAACAAAAGGTTTACATGACTTATTTTAAGGTTTTTATCCTATACATACATAAGTGTTCTACCTTAAGTCTTAGTTAGTCACTCGGACAGGTTAACTCGTCCTATTGAATATTACCATTCTATTAGACTAAATTTACTCTTCATCACAAAATAATTTACATTTTCATTGAATACGTTAGTTGAATTTTATCCTATTAAGGCCGAAAAACTAAAAACAGAATAATTATGTCTTCAAGGTTTTCAGTCACAACAAGACCATATAAATATTCCTTTAACTTCTATGGTGCTGATTAAACAGTTATTATTTCCAGCGTGAATGAAAGAAATCTATAGATGATTAAGTTAAAATTATCATTGCCGTCTTTTATTCACCCCTTCCTGGTTCTATTTAGAGATCAATACAAGGGTATTTGCCGGATTATTTCGAGCAATACCGTTTTGGG
This sequence comes from Ladona fulva, assembly GCA_000376725.2. Lineage (NCBI taxonomy): Eukaryota > Metazoa > Arthropoda > Insecta > Odonata > Libellulidae > Ladona > Ladona fulva. Next base: position 715,299 of record KZ308196.1, on the reverse strand, counting down.
TGAGCACTTCACCCCTTACTTTCCCTTAAATGTTTTCAAACTTGTTTCTAATCTTTCCTTTACGGGATCTAAAAAAAAACTGCACGAATGTAGTTAGGAGCGTATGATATTAATGCCGCGATTGATAACTTTCTCAAATACCTTGAAATTGTTTGCTAAAATTTTGGATGGAATGATTACGTATAGCATTCATTTTTATCCCATACAAAACAAGGAAACATTTCGTCAACGTTTTAAGAAATTTTACTTCTTACATCAACATAAATTCGCCGTTTTATAACTCTCCCTGAGGAGATGTCCTTCGGCAAAGGGGGATTTTTCCGTCGACCAATTAAGAAGATTTTCCCTAAACCATTTCTTCGTTAAAATAATTCTTACCCAGTCACTAAAGATTACGTAAGTCTTAGTTAGTCACTCGGCCAAGTTAACTCGTCGTATTGAATATTAGCATTCTATTAGACTAAATTTACTCTTCATCACAAAATAATTTACATTTTCATTAAATACATCGAAATACCTTAAAACACAGAGATTTAGCAAATTACCTTGTTTTGGTAAATATCGTCATTTTGCAAAAATTATGATTAACTTTATGCAGTAAAATTATTAATTCCGTAAAGCAAACGTCTCCTTTCAAAATAAATAATGATAAAACATATATGTAAAAGAATATCCCTATTACTCGTGAATATAATTACACCGTTTTACATTTATTTATTTTTTACATTTATACATTTATACCTTGTTAGAATCACTAAAAGGCGATCAAATAGAATTTTGGTCGAATATGCGTGAGACTCTTGGCAGTCAGTCTTCTGTACCATGCCACATTAGCAAATTACCTTTAAGAAATTTATATAGGAAGCAAACCTACTTAACCAATAACAAATTTCAGGATATCCATTAGAGTTGCGTTGTGTTCTAACAAATACCTAGAAGTTACACTTAGCAGTGACTTATAGTTCAAAGATCACCTACAACATGCAATAGGAAATACAAACACGATGCAAAGATTAACTACTAATAGAACCCTGCAGAGATGCTCATCGAAAGTCAAACAAATTCACTATTTACCCTTATTCGGCCTAGTCTCGAATACTGCTGCGCGATTTGGAATCCACACGAAACAGAGTTATTCCAGATTCAGAGATGGTGCAATGTAGAAGACCAATTTCGTCAGTGGAAATTTCAGGTTCGACAGTAGCGATAAGGCTAGGATAAAATTCCTCGGTTGCGATTCGCTTCAGGAGAGAAGATTTTATTACCGACGGAAGCTTTGTGAAAAATTCTTCGGAACTTCCTGACGAAGGTGAAGACATTGCGGTCTCGGGGAACAAAGAGCGCTATATCCGAGAGGCAACGACAGAGGAGTTAATCGCAATAACAGATATTTACTTCTTATCGTTATTTCCGTCGATCATCTGAGATCATATAAGGGTAGATTAGGTAGGGTGTGAATACACCCCCTGCCATAAGCCATCGGCGGATCGCGAAGTATATGTCTAGATATCATTACCTCCGTGTTGCGATACCATCTTCTCAAGGTATTTGCAGATCTTATGTTTCACTCTTAAGCCATCCTTTAGGATTAAATCATTTCCAACTCCTACTACTAAGTTATCGGTCTTCTTAAAATTTATTTACGGTACCTATTCCCTATTTTCTTCATTTAGTTTCTTCAAGATATATGTATTTTATTCTTCATCTTCTGCGAATAAAACCTAGGCATCCGCGAACTACAAGCTAAAAAGTACATCGCCATTAATTCCAATTTATCCACACTTTCCACGACATTCTGCAAGAGCTTCCTTGAGATGCGTTTTAAACATTGTAGCATGAATATGCAACTCATATAAAAATATATATCTTTTCTAATCCCTTTTCAGAGTAACTTACAAAAATCGAAAGTTAAATTTATGAGTTTCATGTAAATATGTTCACCAACAACTGTAATACTCCAAAAATTCTTCCTACAGTTTGGTTGATTATTTTCAAAAATGGTTCCGTGTCCTCCTTATGATGAAGCATAGATAGACAACTAGAAGAGACTCTGATAAAGCCTTCTTTCCCATTAAGCGATCGTTCGAGAGCAATTTTTAAAATTCATCGAGTTATTTGAATGTCTATGATTTTAAGATGAGAAAATAAGAAAAAACACGACTCTCGTAAAGACATCCCTGTAAAATACATGTGAAACGCGTTTGGAGAGTACACTGTTAGCACGCTGTGTAGCCACAAGGCTAGAGTAGAGCAGACGAAACGATAATACGAGCTGCGGTGCGAAGAGAAGTCTAGGAGTGAGTGTCTCGGATGTCGTTATGCCAAGGCTGGAAAGGAGCGGAAAGCGAGACTTCCCATTGTCCTTGCTCATACAATAGATATTTTGCTATCTTCTGCAACAGTAATGTCACCACTAAGTGGGTTGGCTCTCGAAAGATGAAACTGAAGCGACGTGCGGTCGCGAATGAATGTCACAACAAACTCGAGCAACGACCGAGAAGCTATGGGATCAGTGGCGTGAGAAAATGGGCGTCGACTTGCCTCGATTCGAACCGCTGTCCAAAGGGAACGAAATCGGTGCGGAGAAGTGATGGCAGAAAACACTGGGGGGGGGGGGGCCGAATTAGAGATGGCGGAGTTACTTAGCACTTCGCGTGACCGATTTGTAGATCGGATTCTGCGAGTTGCAACACTGGGAAAAAAAGGCGGAAATCTCGGAAAAAAACGAGCGATCGAGTGCTTTGGTTTCGAATTTCTCGGTGGAACATATTGCGGATTTGGAGATCGAAAAACAAGCGACGATGAAATCCAGTTTGCGGCGGTTCGTAGGAAAGGGAAGGTTATAAGCTGGCATGGGACGGAATATGCGAAAGAGGAGAAAGGAGTTTGTTAATTCAAAGCTTACAATCTCATTTTCAACTTATTCGTAAGGATCTTAAAAGAATGCCACGGTGAGAAAACACTGAGTTTTCAACATAATTTACATTTTCTGTTCCATAACATCTTTGGATACTGTGTACAGAAAGGCGAATGATTAATTTTTCTTTGGTTTCAGTTCAAAAGGATGGTATAAATAAAATTACAGTTACTCTTTTCCACAGGAGTAACTGTAATTTTATATATACCATCCTTTTCATATGGATTTTCCTGCCATGGAAGCCTGCCACAATCGATTTTATTGGTTTCGGTTCTTTCCATGGTAGTGATAATACGAATCCTATTGTGATGTGAATTTCTATCTATGTAAGATAACTAGAGATTTCGATAAAGGAATCAGGAAAATATTGGTAAACTCCTTGGGAGTGTGGAGTGTGAAACGAGGACCTTACGAAACGAGGACCTTACGAAAAGAGGACATCAAAAGATTAGAGGTCATCGAGATGTGGGTATGGCGTAGAATAGAAAAGTTAAGTTGAGTCGATAGAGGAGCAAATACAGAGGTATCAGAGATGATCGAGGAGATGATTTGATCGAAGTAATTAAACGTCGACAGAGGAAATGGGTAGGACAAATATTGAGAGGATAAGGATTGCTGAAGAATGTTATTGCGGGAAGATTACCAGGAAATAAGCAGAAGGGATGACAAAGACAAAAATTGTTAGATTACGTAAAGGGTGGGGTAAGTTACAAGGAGGTGAAGGAAATGGAGATGAGTGGGGAATATTAGGGCACATGAATCTACCGAAAGGTAGAATGCTTATGTAATGACTACGTAAGCAAGCCGCCTATCGGCGTGTGGGAGGGAGTGAATGCACCATGACTCTATTTCCTAAATTGATTACTTTCGCTATCGGATTATCGCTAGCGGAGAAAATGAGTTCTTTAAGCTATTCGTTTGAGCATCTATTTCCCTGATCTTCCTTGCAGTAGCAGAATGGCCTATGTAACATGGAAGACGCATTATGTCGGCTACATCATCCGTGAACGTGCTTTCTCTGAACTAATACAATAAATTTATCATTTGCTTAAATCTCCTATCTTCTAAAGATTCCCATCCTGCGTCTTGAAGCATCTGAGTAACGTTCAATGGTTTATTGTAGCAATTCTTCACAAAACGCCTTTCGCAATGAAATTTAATTTCCCGATGAAACCAAGAAACTTAGGAAACAGAAAATGCTTGAAAAATTATCCCCATACAGACTTGTAATTGTCAGTGAAATAGAATGATATTGTGTTGAGCTGTAGTGATAATAAATTGAATTTATGTATGTAGTAATTAGTAAGTAAATTAAGGAAATAACCTGTCGGGGAATATTTTAAAATCCCATGAAAGATTTTACAAGTTAATTAGAATGACTAGGAACAAATGCTTGCGTAGCAGATCGAATGGGATGAAAACAGTTTCTGGTTAGCGTTTTTTAGGGTCTAGAAATAAAAGATGGCAACTAGGAATTATTGATTTTGTATCAGCTAAAGTGATTTGTTCCATAAAAAATGTAGCAGTTATAACAATTTTATAATGAAACAAAATAACGCTAATTACCGAGCGTAAAATTCCCTATCGGAAAAGTATTTCTAAACCACTTACAAATACCAAGGCAAGCGAGGCTGTTAGGTGTCCAACATAAACACTTTAATTTCCTGTTCTTAAACCTGTTTTTTATATGTGGTTATGCAATCCCTAGAAGTGTGCCGCCCTAGGCATTCGCCTTGTACCTCAACTGCATTTCCATTCCCTTAGCAACTCGTTTGCATCGCAGTCAAATCCTTGCAGGTTGAAGTAGCGTTAGATGTCTTCGCCGACCGCTCTTCATCAAGAAGCTTTAGCTCGCATATTATTCCACGACTCAAGAGAACATGCAAGTCGACTTAGAAGTTCATTCCATCGACATTCCGCAAAGTCAATCAATCAAAACGGCAGAAAATTTGCGCAAATTTCAGGAATATTTGATTTAATTTCGCGTTCTCCGCTAAGTATTCCGTGTGAATACATTTATACTTAAATATCATCCCACTACACATTTTTAGCACTCTTGATTCTTTATAATGAAATAAAGACCGAATTCGTTAGTTATTATTAAATGACTATTTCGAGAGAAAATAAAATTGATCTGGAAAAAAGAGACACGAGTCTTTTCGACTGATGTTCCTTGGAAACACTATATACGAGTAAATAAGGATGGTAAAAGAAGATCGGGAATTCTTTGATAATCAACAGCTGGAAATAAGTTTTAAAAAAGGATTCCTTCGCTTGAGATGATATACCATTAACTTATAGAAGGAAGCGGAGATGTCATCTCTGAGACATGTATAACTTAGGCTGTAGCCATTATAAGTTTCAAAGAGCGACAATTACTGAAAAGGATGCCAATGTTTCACTAAGAAGTGTCCGAGTAGAAAATCATTGAAGCGAGATACTGGAAGATTATGAAGGAGGCCTATGGAACCTTCAATCTTATATTCTCATTCTTGCCTCCTTGAAATTATTTTATTAAAATAGACAAATATTGATTGCATCCAGCACGATATTGTTTATTTTTCTATTTTATTCCTGGGGGTGTAGTGAATTTTCATTTGTTTTCTAATCAAAATAAGAGTAAGTTCAATTATCACCTAATATAAACAGTTAAGTTCGTTAACATTTTTTTGAGCTAAACCCAGCTGGAATTAATTTGACCGATTTGGGGGAAAGAAGACAATTTGCTACAAACAGAAAAGGGATAAAGTCATATTTCCGAAAGGTTTTTTCCTTCCGACTTTATGCGAATACCGAGTAGAGTTACCTAATGTTAGTCCCCTCAGTATTATATAATATAATTGCATTATAATATACATAAATGTGCTGCCTCCAATTGTGTATTTTAATCATAACTTATTAACTGGGGTATAATAATGACAGTTGGTGAGGGGGTTTAGAGTTGTGTGCGACTCCGCTGGACATGATGAGAGTTGGGGATCTCCTTAAATAGATTCAAGCATATATAACAGATAAACTTGACAGCAGTCCACTTGTGACGTGATTTTTATAATAATGATCATAATAAAATGAATCGTATAATCGCTATTTCCACAGTTGAATTCTAGTAAATTGAAATGAAGCAAGCAAATAATTCATCAATTCATAATAAACACTTCTGAGTCCAATATAACTAAATAATACTAATACGCAGCTTATTATTTGCTGATGTGGAAATCGCCTTCTTCTTTGATAATTTCCACTAACTGTAACCTAATTTAATTAACCAATTCGTATTCCTATTGAAATTAGGCCCAGAGAAACTTTACGTAATATAATCATCACTTCAGAAGCAACGAAGTAAAAACAGTGAGCGTACGTAGAGAAGGGAAAAATGAGGTAAGGCTATGGTATTAACAGTATCGTTAAAAGTGCTTTTACAGTCTGAGGACATTTCGCACGTATGCTCCCACCAGGTACCGATCCCGGGACCGCTTTCACCGAAGCGTTGCCCACTTGGCTATCCAGAAGACCAGTGAGGTAATGGTAGAGGAAAATAATAATCAAAGGAGCTTAGAACGGACGTTTCATCGGGACGTAGGAGAGCTTAATTTTTAGCCGGATATAAACGATTTGCATTGACAGGTGCTACAGCATAGCGTACTGAGAAAAAGCACCTGCAGATTCATTAATTGCGGCAGAAGCACCTTAAGGAGGAGAGTGGTTGAGAGAGGAGTTAAGCAGGAGTTTACATCAACAAACAATCAAACTATTATACATAGGACCGTAGTCAAGCAACCGATAATTCAGCAAACACCTTTATCTGGAGGGGCTCACCAATATGTTGTTTTCCTTCGAACTATGTTTAAATAGAAATCTCACTCACAAGTTGATAATATGTAAACAAAGAAGATTAGGAAGATGTTCCGAATGGAGGACGTATTTAAACAATGATTGAAGTGGAAAGCCATTTCATAACGTTCCGTAGTTTTGAGGCAGAATATTCTCGTGGCCTTCTCTACGTATAAATCAGTGCACTGAGACCATAAAGTTAGTTGGCTGAATAAGAACAATCAAAAATCGACAGAGAGAGTTTTATTCGCCCAATGACAACTCGAAATTTCTTATTATCAGACGGAAGGAAACATTTCTGTAGGAATGTACTATTTTAGGTGTTTGATGATACATAATTCATTAAGACAAAGTTAATCATACCATCTTGCGAGAGTAATACTTATAGTAGGCAATATTTTCTCTTTAACCCGATAAATATAATTTGATTACGATAACAATTACAATGGAATTGATGCAATTTTACGATTAGGGTTCACATTAAAGGAGAATTTTAGAAACAAAATATCAAAGATTGCGACAAGATAATAAACATCTAAAATAATACATCCCTGCAGAAAGGTTACCTTCAGAGTCTGATAATAAGAAGTTATATATTAATTTTCGAGTTTTAATTGGGCGAATAAAACTCTCTACCATAGTATCGATTTTCGATAAGACACATCCACACTATATAAGCACCTCGGAAGAATTAATCTAATTAAAATATAATGATGTGTCAGCCATCTGAAGAACACTTCCTTTTTCATCTACTATAGAAAAATGCGAATTTGCCATCGGTTTTCGGAGTATTACCAAAAGAAAAATACCGGCAACGACAGTGAATTCGAAATTTTATAATAAAATATGAATGCAGATAAATTCCGAATAAACTCGACTCGAAGTATGGAACGCAGCGCCTGATCAGTATTTAACAACGCCATCTCCGGAGCGAAAGGTGAACCTGTTTGTAATGTTGGAGAGAAACTCGCAGATGATACTGTGAATGAATCAGTGATGACCAATCAACAAGGAAAGATGAAGGTGAAACTGGAACTTGGCCTATGCAGCCGAAGCTATTCAGACCATGTTTTATCTCATCTGGATTTGCAATTATATGGAGGCCCTTGAGATTGAAGGGTCCCAATTGCTGTCCAGAGAGGAGCCCTAAATTATTCGATTGGATAGAATTTCCTTTACGCCATTCTTACTCTGAGGGTTATAGGATCAGAGAAAACATTAGGTATGCTCTTGAGAGCACAAAAGAAAAATACCACAAGAGTATATTATTGGCATTAGCAGGGCATCCACGGGGTGGCTGACGGGCTTAAGACCCCCCAACAAATATTTAATTCAGAACCAAATTCTCAAACGATTTCTCAAATAAAATACATAAACATGCTTTTACGCTTAAAATATACCTTTATTAACAATACTTTCTTGTGATAAGATTCAATTATTTCACATTGCATTCAAAATAGGAAGGAGTTCAAGATACTATCGGTTACAATCCTGAAGTTCAGCCCCCCAACCCCAAGTGGAAATTCTGGGTGCGCCACTGGGTATTAGAGCAGCTGTTATACTTTGAAAGAAAAATATATAATTAGATCTGGGGAGGATTTTTAATGTATTGAATTCACCCACAGGATTCCAAGTGAAAAAATGATTTTTTTCCTCAAAATGCAAATACAGAACGATTTAAAAAACAAGAAAAAGTCTTACTATGATTTCTTTAGCCGAAACGTGGTTATCCGGGACTCGAACCCAGACCTCAGAGTTAAAAAACTAGGACTCCCAAAACCATACCACCGGCAAATACTTCCGTAAAACTAATATGATAAGGAAATCGAAGAACAGCAGACTATCATATATTATTTACGGAGCGTGAGTCACAAGTTCATTAGCATCAAAGAAAAGTTAGTAATAAGCATACTAAAAAGGATTGGGAAAATATAACGCATTACATAGAAATATACAATACATATGAATTGATAAAAATAAAGAAACATTTTCAACAAAAATATTTCTAACTTATGAATGATGGCTCNCTTGTTGTTTATTTATGCTGGGCCAGATGCAAAGGTTTAAATAGGCAAGGTTGGCATATGGTAATGGAGCTAAGAGCTTTGGCGTCCTTGCAATAGTTAAGTGAAAATAAAATTCCCGTTAGCAGTTCACTAACGAAAGTTCCATTATGTGTACACATTACGAGCATTTCTAAACTTGAACCCCCTCTAATACATGTGAATTGATAAAAATAAAGAAACATTTTCAACAAAAATATTTCTAACTTATGAATGATGGCTCCGTAGTTTCTTCCTAAAATCTTCTCTCTTGCGATTATATTTTAGTAAATTTATAATTCATCGCATTTTGACAACTTTTTGTTTCAATGCCTTTTCATCGTGACAAGCCAGCTCAGTTGGTTTCCGGAAAATGTTGGAAATAAAATATTTGGGGCACGAGATAATTCAAAGGGGTAAACGCCTTACTATCAAAGAGATGAGATATTAATATGTAAGCACGAACTTCCATCAAAATAACTGAGTTTTCACAGCAGAGGGACCAATTTCCTTATTTAAGAGAAATACACACAACTTTATCTGTCACGATCTTCGTGGCATACTTCAAAGCAAATTAGTTTTAAGCAAAATTTCGCAAATGCGTTTTCTGAAAAACTGGAAATGTTGGGAATCGGACATTTCGAGCATAAATTTTCCTCCATAGTTTTCCCCCGAGATATCCGGTGCTAATAGAACAAGGAAACTAGCATGACAGCAGCATTAGATTTAAGTCTTCATAACCTTCAACAGATGAAAAACGGAGAGGACACAAAATGAAAAAGGTCAAAAAGGAATGTGACCCAGTTAATCTAAGTGACGCGACGCAGAACTTCATCTGTTCATTTTCGAAACGCGGAATTAAGTCTTAAAAACCCATTTAAAAATTTAGCACAATGATTAATAATTGCATTGCCTGCAATTTACAAGTATTTACTTATCTAAATCTTCAAACATACAAAGATAAAGTATTAACCGATGTATGAGCAACTAAAAACGGATATGACAGGTTGCCTTTGCTAATTATTTGCAATAAATAGCACTTTCTATAGTTAATGGTGAACTTAACAGAAAAATTGAATTTTTCGATGAAACAGAGATGCTCGCTTAGGTTCCTATGGGTTTATAGCGAAGGAAATAACTCGGTTCTACCGTTCCTGAAAGTTGATAATAAATCCACACTTCGTTAATGGTACAGTTTTTCACATGAATCAATATCAATCCGTAATGAAATTATCATTTTCCATAAGAATGTTTTCCTGTTCGATGTGATATCAGAGATTTAGTCATTATAAATAAATTTATGTAAGTCTCATTTCTGACATCTATGACACGTGAGAGAAATTCCAGAGCTGAAACATTCAGCATTCTATTTTGCATTTGAATGGAAATGAACCGCGAGCTACTTCAAGCCAATTAACACCTACTCTTTAAGGAAAAAGATTACGTTGGGAACAGAAATAAATATATGCTGTGTTTAAATAATTGCTATTAATAGATACAATAATTAGAAATAATGGAGTAAGTAGTTATAAATGAACAGAAATAAACGCCAAAATTCCAATAATAAATCATAACTGTCCAATTTCTGATACCAAAGACCGGATAAGCACGTTTCACAACTACAAAATATAGGCTGGTAAACTCATGATTTGTTTCCCGTGATTTAGCGGAGTACCGAGTTAAGAAATTAATGACGAAATGCCACTTAAATTATTCCATCAAAATTTAAGAGGAACCGCCTTTATGACTGTTGTCTCATCACGCAATTGTCTACGTCTGAATGCAGCCCGCTCTAAGTAGTTCGAACTGGTTACTCAGCGATCAGAGAAAAACAACAGAATTACGAAATAGATCACAAATGTCTCAATATGTCTCGAATTCTCGGATGCATGATTTTCGTGATGACTTTGAAAGATATAGGCTAAAGCCAAACTAAAAGAATTGAGGCAAAAATCGACCTGAGTAAAGAAAGGCAAAGTGGAGCTTTTTAAACGTCCAGTCAGATCATCGTTTCCGCGTTAAAAGAGGCGACGATGGAACGAGAAGGCCAAGATAGCTGAAGCGACGTTCATATTCACGGATCAACAAATCGATGACTCCTCTCCACCGTGACCTCTAACTATTAAAGGCGAAGGGAAAAACATCGCAGACAAATTTAAAATATTCAAGACGAAGAGAGATTGTACACCACTACAGTTGTAAAGCTATTTCCGCAGCTAAATAGACCGCAAATGTCTCCGATCGCAATGATAGAGTTCTGAGAAATTAAATTGGGTCGACGTTGGGTGATTGAGGGTAGAATGAAGGGGAAGAGACAGAGGGGAAGGCAGAGGCAAAAGATGTTACATGAAATAAAGGGGGGAGTGAGTTACTAGGTAACGAAAGAAAGGGTTATGAATGGGGAATATTAGGGCACATGGACCTACCGAAAGGTAGAACACTTAAGTAAGGTGTTGACACACAGCCTACAGTTTATCAAGAACAAGGGTACAACGAGAGCTTACATATAAACACATACCTCAGATAAGGATGATGATTCAATAGAGGTTTAAAAAAACCTCCCTAAGCCGTACGTTGGTAGATGGAAATCGTGTTTGGAGATCAAAGAACCTATTTCTAGGTATTACACCCTATGTGCATTTCGGAAACAAAGCTTCCATCTTCTATGGCATCCAGAAAGTAACTGCTTTTTACTCCAAACGCGAAACAAACCTATAATTTATTAATAGCCAAGTTCCAAATTTCTTTCCTTGCATAATAATTCATACCGGGTACGACTTGGATAGACCACCAAAATGTGACACCTCTTAAAATCCTTCGATAAGAAATATGCATAAAAGCTACCAAAAAACTAACGCTGTATCTTAGATTGGGCAACGATAAACATCATCTTTCTTTTTCGGTCATTTTTAATGTTTTACGCACGAGCATTCTCCATAACGTTCGATTGCCGAGAGCAGAAACTAAAATACTTGTCTTCGGCCGGAAAGTTCCTTACCGTGTTCACCCATCAGCGGAGATACCATGAGATCCTGCAGCTTCATTTCCTGAGGGGCGCCTGCAGTCATTTCACGCTCCCAATTCCATGCCTAATCGAACCCGGACCGCTCACAGCACATCGCAGTATCAGCAACTACGTATTTATAGGCAATATCACTCTGCTTACGGCTCTTTCGGATAAGACCTAAAGAACCTTTCATCCACATGACTCGAAAATCAATTCCCGGGTAACAATTAGCGATATTTCGTATCTTTAAAATCTATCCTTAAAGCAAAAATGTAGAATAGTTCACTCGTCAATGCGAATGTAAATTTGAAACAACAAAAACCACCTGAATTACTTTTTTAATCTCACCAGCATATGGCACATTTCTTTTCCTAACAACAACAAGATTATATTTTTATCAACTCACATTGTTTGTGCTATCTTTTCTATGTTACTTGAAAAAAATTCAGAAGATTGCTACTAAACTAAAAACTAAAAAGTTTTAGTGTTCATTATAGTAGCTGCTTCAAGTCCATCATCTAATACATTTTAGGAGTAAGCTAACTGTCCTAGAAAAAACATTTTGAGTATTCTTTTGTAGCTACTACGAAATTATTTTTAGATACCATAGAGAAAGTGACACTCCTGATACCGTAAATGAAAGTGAATTTTATGAAAAGCAATAATTAGAGATACAATTGTATTGTTTCTCCTTGGACTAATGCGGTCATTCACAGCGATGTATCTTTGGCAGTAAAAAGTTCTTGCAACAGATATCGGCTTTTTCTCTTAAAAAGCTCGCGCTAGAGCCAAGAGTACATTTGCTAGAAAGACTGTCAGTCAAAATGCTGAAAATGCATCCATATTACGGAGCGTTATTTCTAAACGTGCACCGAGATGCACAACTGGCAGCTCTGTTTCTACGCAGAAAGATGAGACAATGACCCGCTCCCCGAACCGTAACATAACCCAAACTTCTCTCGATATTGCTGGCGTGAAATTATACAAGTCAATATAAATATTTAGGTGTGGATTTTAGTAGCAATTTATCGTTTAAAAATACACAAGATGTAGTGGGATTTGCCGATTGGACTATGAGGCTATGAAAGGGCGTTCTCAGAGGTAATCAATCGAGTGTCAAGGAGCTGGATTACTTTTCACTAGATCGGCCGTTGCTTGAGCGCTGTTGCGCGGTGAGGAATCCCCACGAGAAGGGTGGGATCTTGGAGCCATAAGCTTCGAGCTACAGCGCGTACAAAGTAAAGCGGCTCGTTTCGTTCAGTGGAACTACAAGTTGACAGCAGATGATCACAGCCCTCGGATGCCAATACTCGGCTGTCTTACAAACTATTCCAGAAAGTTTTAAATGGTAATTTGCATGATGAAATTTGCGACACCGTGATTCCCGCTCTCAGGGAACGCGTTTTTCGAACGTTCAAGATACTTCGCTAAATTAAAGTGAGAACGGTTAGCTATAATTGGTCTTTTTTCCAGATGGTATAAGGCACACAAATCAGATAACTAATTAGGGAGTTCGATCTTTGCCCGCCCCCTGCTATAGGTACGCCATATGGCGGCTCGCTGATTATTAATGAGAATGCAATACTTCCTTTTCATAAATTCAATGAAACCGTCGCCCACCAAATAATGCAACCTAGTACAGGAATATGAGCTATAAATAAAGGGACCGAACGAAGACTTCATTTATTAGTAACTCCTGAGCAATAATTTATCTTACGAGTAATGCAAAAGCAAACTGTTTTAATTTCATCGAATATTAGGACCCTCTTCGTCTTAAATTGAAAAAGTGAAATGAAAACCTATATGATCAAATAATCATGAAAAGAAAGTTCAATGAAGTTTAGAAAACTACGCTGTGATTTGACGGGAAATAATTTATAGAAGTAGAGTCGATAAGATAGTATAAAACACGCAGCTAATACTCAGCATCTATTCTATCTAAAAAGAATTCCGAGATGGTAATCCAAACGTAAGGATAAATTGCCTCCACGACAACTCGAATGCAAAAGAATTCTTTTCTGGAGAATTCTCTTTATTGTTTCACGTGCGGATGAAAAGTACTATTTTCATTTTTTTTAATTCTCCAACGTTCTCCAACATCTTTCTGTATAAATACCTAGGAAGACCCGTAATCATGAAATATTTTTTTCTGCAAATCTCACTTCTACATCTACATCTACATAAGTACCCTGCAAGCCGCCTTCCGGCGTTTGATAAATTAATCAAGTAATAGAGAATGTATCCTAAGGACGGAGTAAACTTATTTAGATGCGACAAATTTATGGAGAAACGAAATTACCATTCCTACGTAATTTGATTATAAATAAAAAATCAAGAGTGCTACCAAAATTATACATTTTTGAATTCTAATACAGACAAAAGCTAAACGGAGTATGATTTCTGAGTAGAAAAACATTATTCATCTTCAGCTGCGTTAAGTTTCATTTTTTACTTTATTGAAGACCCATTAGTAGTGGAAACTTTTTCACCACTACCTTCTCTTCCATATTTCCTCTCATAAACTCTATCTCCCCAAACTCTGATCAACTCCCCCTTCATTCTTTTCCACCGATTCCCACATCCACTCTCACACGATCGCCCCCGACTTTCGATCGAAAAAAAAGCTGCTTCCGCCGTCTTCTCCAGAGGTACCGAATTCCGAACGACGCCTACAAATCATTCTCAATGATTTATGCTCCGAAAGGCGCGCAGAAATCGAGGAAAATATAGATATAACTTAGAGAAAACTTTCGCTTCCCTTTTCTGCAGAGAAAAACAGGAAAATAAGATGAATAAAGTGGGAAACTTTGGAGTAAATGAGCAGTGACGGAACCATCGTACAAGAAACAGGCATAAATCAAAGGTCGAGAAAAGCTTCAATATATTTTATAAATATTCCTTCAAGCAAACATTCTCAGAGCGAAATTGTAAATAAAAACCGTCCACAACGATTCAACTTCTGCTTAATGAACAGCCAATAAGAAATCTTACATTAACCTCGTTTCTGTGAATATTTCGGCGAAAATTTGAAACTGAAATTGACCTTTGATTCCGGAACTGAACTAAAATATTACGGCTCAAGGCTATGGTCCCTTACATTCTAGAACTTGGATGTGTATAGTTTAATCTGCAAAAAAAGTCACTGACACTTCGTAGGACTTTCCTTTTAGAGATAACATGAGAGACCATGATTTCTCACAGAATGTAGAAAACTTGTTAGGGTAAGTAATCTTTTTTTTATACGAGACAAATAAATTTGACAAACCAACTTTACTATGAAAGACATTCTATTTCAAACGCCAAATGGCACTCTTTACACCAAAACCGATTCAAATTACCGCTATCGGTTAAAGTTAGCTTTCGTTAACTTTTAGAATCATCTAGTAAGAAATTAACATAACCTCCAAACAATAAGGGATTAACTAACGATTAACAATAAAACTAACGTTACACTAGGGTAAGAAAATAGTTAAAGAAATATGCTGCTTCGTAAGAAGAATGCATTTAAGATTTAAAGACGGAAATAATGAAATTCTTCTAATAGTGCAGGGGTTCGACGAAAGGTCTTTTAGCCAATGTCATTTCGTCTGATATTTATTTTTTTTCGGAAAGTTCCATATAAATTTCAATCCAAAAGCTAAATAATTACAGCGAGAAAAGGTAACGTTTGATCCGAATCAGCGCTAATATCTGAAAGAATATAACGACTTCGAATATCATTGTAATAGAACGTTCAAATAACGATTTTATATTCATTAATATTCAGTAATTACTTTTATTAGCATTTAAATGAAGCAAAATATACATTATGCGCAACTTGACTTGACTTGTTGTTTATTTATGCTGGGCCAGATGCAAAGGTTTAAATAGGCAAGGTTGGCATATGGTAATGGAGCTAAGAGCTTTGGCGTCCTTGCAATAGTTAAGTGAAAATAAAATTCCCGTTAGCAGTTCACTAACGAAAGTTCCATTATGTGTACACATTACGAGCATTTCTAAACTTGAACCCCCTCTTCTTCTTGGAAGTATTTCTAAGCGCCTTCTTTCGCCACTGAATTTAAATTATTTCACAGTTACGCGTCATTGAGTTTTTCATGTGTCGTGAGATTTAACTCAACCGTCATTCCTTCGAACTATTTTATTCGAACCATTCAATTATGCAATTTCAGATCCGAAGTCATACGGAAAGAATTGAGGAAAAAAAATTTTTAATCGAACAATCTCTTCTCACTTCATCAGTCTCTCTGAGGAGAGTGCGTTTCAAAGTAAACTAAGTGCCAAGATACTATAAACGGTAATGGGAAGTCTAGGTAAGTTGGGGGAAAATGGAGAAATGAAAATGAGACACAGAAACCATTAGTCGAAGGTCATCAGAGTAAGGGGGAATAAGAAATGAGGAGGAACTCTGAATATACTCCCTTAAAATTAAACCTTACGAAAAGTAGCAGAATGTTTTTCCATCTTGCAATACGGAATTCCACCGAGTATTGAACTGCTTCCAACGTTCTTTTTTTTTGTCGGTACTAAAGGTAAAATATATATGAAAGAGCATAGTAGTTATCAGATACTTTGTATTGCCTAATTAGTTGCAATTAAAATATATTTTTTCATGGAATTATAACACGAAAGCCGTTTAGCGCTGCCTTCCACCATAAAATAAGGAAAACCCACACATACATTTATGCTTATAGTGCATACATTATTGCTTATATAAGACATATCATTAAGCACATGAAAGTCATTTTATTGTAAAACGAATGGCAATGGCTTTGAAGGAAAACTTTATGGCGAGAACTTCATGGAATGTGAGGTTTTTGCATATAACGGTATATCACGAATTAATATTTTTCGTCTCCGGAGACACTTTTTCTTGAATAATAGCAACGTAAAATATCAGGAATTAATGCTTGAGGCTAGAAAGCGCGTTATTATTTCATTAAAAATTCTGCTGCGCGACCAATACATTTGGACGCAAATCAAGTTCAAAATCATGACTTTTTACAATTAAAATTGTAACTTTTTAGTTTTCTATTTATTCATACAGGGCGTCTATTGAGGACGGTCATGACTGATGATACGACAACAGTGTACAATTTTGAATGCTGCGTAGTCTCCCATGCACTAGCTCCCTAAGGACAACAGACCATCTCCCATGCCCTAACCTGGCATTGTTTGGTAATGCGATTTACTTTGGCAATTTGATAAGCGATGTGGTGGCTCTCTGTTAGAGGAGAGGACGGAAGCCTACCACATCGCTTAGCAAATTATGGTCTTTTAAGGGAAAATGAAAAATGGAAAAAAAAATCTTTTACAATTTCAACCTTAGAGGACACACAGTTGGAACCCTTTTCAACCAAAAAGAATCGTGCCAGTATGACTTTAATTATTTAGATTTTATTTCCTCAAACTAACAGTCACGGACATAAAATGATTTTGGGCCTCAAAGGAAAGATACAAACGATACGATATTATTCGGATGAAAGCATTACGCCTTATATAAAAACTTCAATTTTCTCGCTGCGATAATTAATTGACGGAAGTCATCTTTAAGGATATTCTATTTATTTATTAATTATACAATTTCTTACAGGTCAGATGGAGAAGTTAACTTATACTAATATAAACAACTAACCCAAGGTTACGAAATTCTGTACACGCAATTAAAAAACAATAGCAGAATAGTTTAGATTAGATATACAGAAATAAAATACATTACAAATTGCTTTTTATTAAAAAAAAAATATCGCGAAGACGGAGTTTAATTAATTCTTTTTTTGTAAAAATAATCTTACAGCCAATAGCTTAAATGGAACAGGAGACCTTTTAGTCTAAATTTCACCCTAATCAAGCCATAATTTTATTTATAGCGATGAAAGATAACAGTGAGTACCCAATATTGAAGCACATATTCCGCTGAAAAATTACTAGCTCATCGGACGGTGAAATCCGTTCCCCTTTAGATAGATGGCTACCCGTATCGCGATAACACACGCTGGCCGGATGTGCCCTTAAAGAGACCCTCGAAAGGACGATTCCTCGCGACCCGACGCGTATCGACCCTGGTTAGGGGACTGGCACGACCCACCGCGGCCCGTCCTTTACACGCGCTTTTACGTAATGTTAACTCCAAGCGAAACCAGTCAAAAGCAGAGATGGGAAGGGAAACGCTCAGGAAATACTCCGTTTCCAGACCGAACGCATTTCCTCCTAAATGGATTAGGGATCGTGGCGATGGGGAGGCTTTCGAACGAGGAGGAGCAACTGACAAATATACCCTTCCAAACAAAAAGCAGGCCACTCTCGATATACGGGATTTCAGATCATAAGGAATTTCACTTATATTCGATCCCAATGGACTAGCCCACATATTCAGTTATCTCCAATTTTTAAGATCTCAGACGAGTGGGATATTACTGAAAAATTTCAAACCAATATTAAAGGATAACGACTCATTTCTGCTGGTAGCGGAAATGAAGAATTAGGCGATTTATCCGTCCATAAATCATCAGACCAAATAAAAAAATTTGAGAATTGGCGATTTCTTTCTTAAGTTGTCCAAATTCCAAGTTGCTATTCCATAAAAGCAAACTAAAGGGAATGAGTTTTGGATACTCCGAAGAATTTACGAAATCATATCTTTCAAACAAAATGAACCAAAGTATACTTTAAATAAATCACCCTTTCTGGGATAGGATTAATAATTTATTAAAGCGACGATATGCGACGAATCCACCTGATTTATTTACGGGTTCTAGTTTCTTTATAAATTTCCTAAGTCTCTTTCATTTTTAGTTTTTTCGGTCGTTGGCACAACAGTAAATACAATGAAATGTAAATCATATAATTCTTCGTCGGTATCGAAAAACCTCTTCTACCGTCAGAAGAGAAAGTGCAGTTCTTACAATCGATTGGAAACGAGCAATGAGGCAAGCGGACATCAATGAAAGGGCAGTAATTCCCTAAACTTTTTTCATTTGACCGCGTTCTCGGAAATAGCACTCGATCGGTTTGTGTACACTTGTATGAAAATTTGTACAAATTGCGAACAAAGAGAAGACGTCGATAAAAGCAGTTACAATTTCCCAAAAATTTACTCGAAATATTATAAGTTTAGTTTAAATGGGAGGGAAGAAGATAGCTGTTCAAATTTTGCTGAACACCACTAAACTTAAAGGTAACTACACAAAATAACATTTACGAATTGAATCAAATACTTTTGAAGATTTCATTAATCAGAGAATTCATAGTGACTTCTTGGGCTGCCACTAAGTGTTTTTGCTTTTTTACTTTTTTGGTTTGCACTTTGAGAAGGAAATAAGAGAAGAGACATGACAAAACCGAGATGGTGCCGTTTCCCTTGAAAAATGAAAGGCCCGCTATTACTGTAGCCCTTTAGCTGGAGTCCTTAAACGCAAGAGACAACTATCGGTATCGAATATGGTCAAAATTCGTTAGTTTTTTCACTGTACTGTTTCCTGCTGTTATTAATTAACCTTTGTATACATTACAACAACAACATACGACGTTAGGTGGAGAGACTAACTTCGCCAATAAATGTTCTATCTATGTCTTCATAAAACGTAGAATATTTGACAAAACTATGTTATCTAAAGTTTTGGGATGTTAGCGTAAATCATTTTATCAATCTAAATATCTTCGAGGTAATTAACAAG
This sequence comes from Ladona fulva, assembly GCA_000376725.2. Taxonomy (NCBI): domain Eukaryota; kingdom Metazoa; phylum Arthropoda; class Insecta; order Odonata; family Libellulidae; genus Ladona; species Ladona fulva. Next base: position 695,829 of record KZ308196.1, on the reverse strand, counting down.
ATGAAGTTTTTATACGATGAACATCCATGATTATCATGGCCGGATTACCCGGCTTACGAATTGTTACAACGAACTCCCGATTATCCGTGCATGATTTATTACTCTTTGTCAATCTTTGAACTTTGTTCTTAATTCAAACACAAAACATTCAACAAACAACGTTCTAATACAAGTGGGACTTAAGCAAGTCCTCCTTTTAGGAGCAGTGCGAATATAACTACAGTGAAATTATCTCAGCTGAAGATATCAGCGGTCAGGTGAAGAAAACTCTCAATGGGTCAATGAAAACGATCAAAAATAACGAACAATGTCTGCAAATAATGGTAAATCGTTTATTCATGCATTTTATGAACATTTTCAGAAATAAGAGTGAAAGGTAGGATTGTCCGTATTTTCTGATTATCCTCTAGCATTAGCCCGGATAATCGAGAGTTTGCTGAATTTCGTTACGTGCACAATATTTTGGATTCATTGGGACATTCCCGGATACTATAAGGTAACTCACAGCTTACTTGAGGAAATGAGGTGTTCTTTTCAAACCACTCAAACTAAAAAAAGACGCGGCTAAATTTTTTTACTTGAAAATATTTACTTTGAAAGTGGCGACAAAAAAGTTAGCTTTTAGAGACTCAAAGAGCTAACAAGAACACCGTAGCAATCATTCGTGATGCTGACGGAGAAAAATGACCTATAGCTGGAGATAAGTTAGAGGCAATTACGATAAAACCAGGACGATTTATTCAGAATGTGGAAACTTTCGGAATGGAGAACTATTGATCGTGGCAGTCCAATATAACGGCTACCGCTTCAAAAGAAAACTCAAAGAGTTCACGTGAGAACATAAGCTCATCCCTGGAAGACGGCCAACAGCTTTCGCATATTGGGCAGAAAATATAAATCGTCTCATTAAAAAGGAATTTAAAACCTAATTTCATCACCAAAAATTCGAAAGATTTCTTTCCTTTACAATGGAACAGGAGTTAAAATACGGAGCACGAGTGATAAATTAGATACGTGCTCGCGAAACAGGAAAATTGATGCTCCGAAGACCTTTGTCACGCCGACTGCGATATGATACCGAGTCTTCTTCACTTGATAAGATAACGAACTTGAGCACAGAGAGAAGAATGGTTAATGAAGTGTAATACAGCAGAAGTACGTCGGACTCATCCATTTATCGGATGCAGCTTTCGGCAAAACCGATATTTGCACGTTCAAAACCATAGCGCTTCGCGAATTTCGCGACGATAGCAAATTATTCAGCCTGCAGGCGAGTTGAATCCTCCACCAACTACCAAAAGCCCAAAACAGGGAATGATGCTTAATAGGCTACATTAGTAGAGAGGGTATTTGTCCTTGCGTCACTCACTAATCTATAATGCGACATCTGAAATAAACCAACATAAGAGTATCACAATTTTCATGGAATTAAATACGGAATGGACTCAGTGAATGCCCTAATTCCGCATCATTTATATCTTATTAGTACTTTCACCTCCTCCCATGGAAGATATTCATTGCTGGTATCTATTGGCAGGAGAAGTTCAATCTGTAGAAGTGCTTATTTCATTATGCACCTTATGCAAACATCTTAATTATTTTCAATCAGAATTTGTATAAATTAACTTCGTCTTCGGACCGTAGAAACGAGCAGCCTAGGGTAATAAAGAACAATTAAAAATTCCGCTTCTATGAATACTCCAAAAATACGGATAGAAATAACTATAAAGGGAATGCTTATTCTTTTGCGAATGACATTATTTCGGAGGTTGTTCGTTTTACTTGTCATTCAAGGGGTCACCTTATTTCGCTTCTTTCCCCTATTTAAGCTATTTCAGTCCCACTATTTGAATAAAAAACTGAAAACAGAATTTCGTAAACGAAGGAACGAGATATGCATATGAAGGAAAATATGAGCTCATCTCCAATCCCAAATCGTTGGGAAACAAAAAACTCTGTTATGATCTTCGAACATACGAACATGGATTCATAAAATAAAACAGTCGACGCAACAGCTTTTTTGTGACATCTTCAGACGATTACGGCGTCAAAGGCGGAAAGAGCGAGCGATATCGTAAGAGTATTATCGTATTTATGGAGTCGGCCATTTATGTGACTTTCGTCCTTTTATCGAGAAGAGAGCGCATTTACGAAATCACACCAAGTATTTAGGAAAATTAAGTCGATGACGAGGAGAATGAAGGAATTAGAGCATGCGATGTGCAGAGCCAAAATGACGATGGAGGGAATACCATTTCGTAACGAGTGGCTAATGAATGGATGTGGACTGACAGAGTCTGCGCAAACAATAAAGACGTGTTTTACGTTGGTTTGCGCGTGTGGAAAAATGGGCGGAAGAATAACGACGAATATATTCTCCGATGAAAGCGTTAGTTGAGCTAAAGGAAGGGGCTGACCGAGAAAAACCTGACTGAATGCAGTGAATGAGACCCTGAAAAAGCTGGCATACGGAGCGGAGTAAAAAGGAACGTATGACGCGATGTTTGGATGATTTCGAAGCGGAAGATGTGCTCAAGCAAGGAGTATTAAAGAAAAACCCTAATAAAAGAGGCCATGTGCGCTCATCTCGAAAAGTAACAGTATGGCGAATATATTTCTGAATTTATGAAAATCTTCACAGAATATTAGCAAAGTGAAAATTTATGAAATAATTACATAAACGACCATAAACAAAAAACAGGAATTCTTCATCCAACACTTCAAATTATTATGTTTAAGAAATGTCCTGATTCCTGGTTAACGAACCATAAAGGGAATCTTTGAAGCGTTCATGCAACTACACCTTACTCTAATAGGAAAGAAACATAATTCAAAAACTTCGGAGCCATGATAGAAAAGAGAAAGAGAATAGGTCCACAACCAACGAAGTACACCTTTATTCCATGGTATTTAAAATAAGACTGTGATACAAGTATATACACTCTAACGGAACAGTCTATTTGCAAAAGTGTTCGACCCTTTCCCATCAAACGTTTCATCGTATAGACAAAATAAATAACTAAGACGAGTGAGCAAGTCGATAATGAAACGTGAGATGAGTAGGAGATTTCCAGGTTGGAAAGTGTGCGGTGGAGACTTCGTGGGCTCTGTGGCCGCTACGGTCGTCGTGAAGACCTATACCCTGAAAAATCTTCCATGGAAAGTAATATTGATAGGTGGTGTTAACGCTGTTTCAAGATTAACTAGGTTTTAAAAGAATAACTTTCACTATCAACCCTCCGTTATTCGCGTGGGTAGAATTCTACCTCACGCGACCAATTTTATGGCGACTGGTTCTATCATTTTGATTAAGACGGAATTATTTCTATAGAACAGATGTTTTATCAAAAATCTCTTTGTTAGCATTTGCTAATTTACCTGTAACTAAAATTTTGATCACCAAGAACATGCATGATTTACTTTTGCATTTTGTATCCCCATATTGAGGACACAAATAGGTGTGTGGGGTATATTCCTACCCCACACGACCAACAAACGACGTAAGTAAAACTGGTGCGACTAACGGAGGGTTATACAGCGCTATTTTTAAGTTATTATAGTTAGTGAGAAACGTATTTTAAGAACAGTATTATGTATGAGAAGTATATGTATAATTTCTCAGGAAATAAAAAGAATTTTGCAATGTACATACTTTAAGTATAGTTCGTATTTTAATAGGCAAGCAGTTTAAACTGTAAGCTTTGTGTTTTTAAACCAGTGTTTGTGACTACTGAAGTTTGGGAACTATTGTAGCTACTGGATGGGGTTTCTTGAGCACTATTGTTTGGCATTTATATTCATAGAACTTTTTAATGTTGTTTGAGTAGTTGAATATTGTATAAATTAACGTCGCCACCCGACCTATCTGTGGCGAAATTGTACCATAAAATAAATAAAAAAGATAGCAGCGTAAATTCTCGTCCACGCTAGATATTTCAGATTCCCCGTTGACTGAGATGCATCACGTTGAGTATTTTTTCAACTAGCCCTATAAAAAGAATGTTTGCACAATTACTTGCCTAATTCTATATAAAAAAACTCCTGTTTAAGAAATTTCTCTAACAATGCACTAATTATGCACTTAAATTCTATTTTGAGGATTACCTCAACATATTTATCTTCGACGCTGAAATAACGACGCGAATGTGGACTCAAAAAAGGCACAGAAAGATTCAATTCACTTTATATATTTGAAAATTTCTGTCCTGATAATGTATCGTGGTTAAGTAAGTTTCCTTTGGCACATAACTCATTCTTTTACTCCGCTATATTTATCTTTATCAACTACGATAGGGCTTAAATTGTTACATTTCTTGTGTTACGATTTCTCGTTTGCGTCTTAATTATTAATCGGTCCCATGAACTACACAAGAGAGTTGCTCGTTCTCCAGACAATTTATGCCGTTATCTCGATATTCTTATTCCAAAAACGAATTATCTCGAGTTTATCTCGGATACACCACGAGGAATGAAGAATGTATATGATATTTTCGAGGGAAATTTTACGTAAGAAAATTCAACAGTGGACACTCATGGTTGCTTGCATTCCGTGTGATAGCTCTCATCTGTAGCACTGTAAAAAAACTATAGTAATCCGAAATGGGGATAAACAACGAAAAGGCGGGCGGAAAATCTGCTGTTTACAGAGGAAGAGATGAATTCCGAGACAAAAATCACATCTGGATTTTGAATAAATATGAGAAAAATGGGCGCCCACAGAATTCCATCAATCCCTTGCGAGCATTCTGCAACCAGTTATTTACATGTGCCATCTAAACGAACCAAATGGTGAGATTCGCTGTGACACTTTTCATATGTTTAAAAAGCCAAACTGATGCGGGTCCGATTAACAATCTCTGAATCATACGCAAAAATAATTGAATACTGTCGCATTCCACTAATTCTAAACATAATTGGGGAAAACGCGATGGACCACACATGTATCCAACAGAACTGAAGATACTCTCGCGTGACTGGGACTAGACCTCAGATCTGTATAAAGTTTTCAATTATAAAATAATTTCATTTAAGTTTTCGGGATTTTCCATGAACACGACGCAAAGTACTGGTTTTACTTTGAGTCCCTTTGCAGGATATAACTATAGCAACGCAGGCAAAATCCATCTCCTTTCAATTATATTAGCAAGCAAATAAAAGTATCGAGACTAGAACTGCATTAGTGAAGGGACTCTTTCGTAATCTGTCGCTATAAATTTAAGTAGAGAAGTAATTCAGAAAGAAAAGTGCAAAAAGGCCTCTGAGTTGAAATTTAATCCATAAATAATTGGCTTTAGGCCAAATACCATTACTGACGACGCATTGTTACAAACTTAGCTTTATGGAACAATCAACAAATTCTACTTTATTCCTCTATTTAATTATCTAAACTCTGGCCCAGTTTTTACACTCCACTCCTTACCCTTAAACTTTTTAATTGAATTAAAGAGTGAAATAACATCCATTTTACTAATTATTAAAAAATAAAAACGAAAATTTTCTGGTTATTCCTAAATTATTCTACTTAGAAAATGTCTGCTGCAATCCTAAATACATACAAAAGAAACTACCCTCTCTATCAGGAATGACTTGAATAAGAAAGAAAAATGCTCTGACCGACACAGACGAATTTAGTGTTTAAAAAGTCAAGTCGGATCTCTCAATCCATTCTTCGTGAACATTTTGCCCGGAACTTTTCCATATTCCTTATATCCCTTCAATGTCCACTCCTAACGTTAAAAATCTGCCATCCACCATATGCAAGTATATTACGTACACGGGTTATGAATGCGTACGCTTTTAAAATAAGTAATTCGAAAGCGGTTAATTGATCGCGTGGTGCGTTCAAAATAGATAATCCAACTGTTTGCCACATCAACGGAAAATCCCGATTGGAGCATAAGATACTGTTTTTTTTTGCTGCCGCTTCCAGATTTTGTAGAACATAAAATCAGAATGTTTCTCGGAAACTGAATAAGTATTAAATTCAGATTAGTATGCCTTTTAACGAGCGGGCGTGCGACCTGTAGTAAAAAATATAGCATAAGACTGAAATCAATAAATCTGTTGAGAAGACGGTCCTGCTACCATGTGCTCATGAATGGAATATTTTCACTTCTCTTTTGGTACAGGATAGAGAAAAATGTATCTTTTGTTTACTTTTGTCCCAGTCCTTCATGGCTGTGATAATATGAAAGCTACTGAGGAATGAGTGATACTAAATAATCAGTGCCACTGATTAAGGTCTCTCCTTTTTGAATGCAAAGGAAAGTGTTACTTGTAGAATCATTCTGCTTCACTTAAGTGGACATACTCCGCTCATAGCTTTTTCTGTCTCAGAGAGGAAAGCAATGGCAAACTACTTCACTCCTCATTTTGCCTAGTCGTCTGAGCCCCCTCTCCAGGGCTTTTCGTTGCTTATGGTGGCGGGAGGAGTTTCTAACCAACCTTCAAAAGACAGCCTGAATTTTAAACATTTTACTCGGCACTTTAACACATTCCATACAGCGGAAGGATAAAGAAATACTAAATTATTAAGAGGAGGGAAATGAAAACAGCGACGATCCTTTCCACGGATTTTACTAAGAGACCGGGTTTTACATTTACTTGTTGATAAGATCCTAGGACGAAGGTGGGTTGTACTTTCAGATGCGGTCTTTTCAAACCTTTAATATCAATATAAGGAAAAGGGTAAAGATGATTTAGCACGTAACTCTTCTACTTTCCGGGCAGATGCATTAGCCAATTAAGCTATCGAGCTAGAACGTTGGGGTTACCTTGAGATATATCCCATTAAATTCAGATACAACTAACGTTGTCAGATTTAGTTTTTATTTAACAAAATTGAAGTAAATTCAGACAATTTATTTATTTTATTCTATAGTCTCCTCGATTACCTCAAGTTCAAACTGAAAATTTTCTCTTCGAGGCAACTTAGCTTTTAAATCCGTGTGCCGGAGTACGATTTCGATGTTAGATTATTGAAATACATGCAATATGTCACCAGATGCAATCTGTTTCTACATACGGTCTGATTGGGCCTAAAGATAAATGCGGCCTTACAATGAAAAATTTCACGACCCATGTCCATAAATGAAAGAGTTAGTTATATATACGTAGCGATTTAGTTCTCGCCTAGTATTCGCAAGAAATATTCTAGCCTCTACGCGTAAGAATGGAAGTTATTTGAAATATCTATGTATGTATATTTTTCAAAGGACAACAAACCGAATACAAGAATTTCCTAACATTCTTTCAAAATGTGTGGCTGTAAAGATGCGATACAAACGCAGCCCATGTGGCCAACATCTGCTTCCTTACAAGGATTGTCCAAAGAAGATAAATACACCGTAGAAGTTCAGAAATGCTACAGATCGCATCGACACCAATCTCAGGAAAGAGATCCGAGAAGCCCACTCCTACACATCCTTCATCAGAAAAAGTAAGTATCGTAATTTTCATTTAATTTCTAACTCCGCGTATGATTCTTTAACTGGCAATTGTTTCTAAGAATTTTTCTTATTTTTCTCACTTCCAAGGATGATTTCCCAAGTTAAGCAGATAATACTCTAAGAAAATCTCTCTTAAAATTCTTATTTATTACTTGAATATCCTTTACGGAACGAATAGTGTGTAACTTGCGGAACTGTTTGTATGTTAATTGATATTTGAGGATGTCTTATAAATCTATAGAAACGAAATAAGCGTTAAAACCAAAATTAGTTCGTCTACGAAATAAAAAGAACACAGAGTGTTCTTCACACACTTTTTGTTTCTGCACAGTATTCGCGCCTTCTTTTGCGGGTTTGAAATACAGTATACGCTCAAAAAATAGCAGAGTTTTAAGTCCATTTTAATGCTTACTTTCAGAGGTCGACTTTTGTAAGTATACTACTTTTTTAAGGACGGAATTTGTGTCTAATCTGGATAGAACATTTAATTAACAAAATCCTAATTTAACTACAAATCATTTAAGTAAAGAAAATAAGGCAAGGAAAAGTACGTTCACTAAGATCGAAGAAGCCGCGCTTTCACGGAGGAAAAACCTTTCATAATAACAACAACATGTGGCGATAGGTTCTAGCGTAACAAAAACTTTCTTCTGTTCTTGCTGCTTTCTCTGGATTTGTTAACAGAAAAGTCCGTATATACTTGGCTTCCTGAAAGTGTAGGTCAAGTATTACATGTAATGATAGGTTAAACTTGGCTCCACAAATGTTAAGATACTCATTAAAGTCAACAGTAAATGACATGACTTTTATGGGAGATACTTGAAAATTTCTAGATTCTCTGGCCACAAGTTATGGGGCTCACTTTAAATTGCGATCGAATATTACTTAATCTTATACGGTTATGAATTTGGAAATATACTACGATATACCTTCTAATAGCAACGGTCCACTGATCTGAAATTCCAGAGAGAAGCGTAAACATGAGGACAGAAGACAATGGACTTCATTTTCATCATACATCGACATTGGTACATCAAAATGGAAAAACAAACACAAGTGCTACATTTATTCACCTCCCTGGAGGAATATCACGAATAAACTATAGTTTTAATGCAATAAAGTTTGGAGAAAGAATTAAGTTTAGGATGGATTTACTTTCAAAGAAGATGGACTTCACAAATTAGGTCATATTGGAGATTGCAGATTGGAGAACCAAGGTAAAGACCATGGCATCAAATCAGGAAAGATTCAAACATAGCTGGCCTGTTCGTTACAGGACTGCTCAACATTATTTTTTTAACCTCTTTAAGCTTACGATTTTAAAACATAAAATAGGTAAGTTATTCTTCAATCTTGACAGAAAGGTAAAACTTCAAAAGGAATACAGGATTTGTCGACGAGTCCCATGGTAAAGAGTAGAGATTGTGATTGTATTCCTCTTTCATGGTGGAGAGCTAGCAAAAAGCTGAGGACGAAACAGTGGATTTTGACAATATAATAAATCCAGATAGTATTTAAATACCACCACCATCGCCTTTCCGCCTTATATTATGGAAAAAGGAGACTGGAAAAATTCCATTAAATGAATTCCTACTAAATGTTAAATGAAATTTTTAAATTAATTTCCGACTCTGCGAAGAAAAATGGTCCATCGGACGACAAGGTAAACCAGCACTGTCAGCATTGTGGGAAAGACTGAAAAACTATAATCTCAGGAAGAATTGCATTGGGATACAATTAGAGCAGAAGAAATGAATTTCCACAGCATTGCCGATTATTCGGAACTTAACGATAAATACAAAGATATGAGGAAAACAACTTTTTACCTCTATTTCTAATTACTTAGAGAAAGGAACGTAAAGAGACAATAAAATTGCGCATGGCCAGTTGATGGAGTAGTGCGTTACTATAAAGAGAAATCTCTGGTGCAAATGAACAAATAGCTGTCGAGACACCAATTAAACTAATTTTACTGAATTATAAGAAAGGTCAGAATGACTACAAAGTGATTATTGGTTAAAGTTTTATCAAATGAATATGGATAAAATATTTAAGATTTGTTTTTGTTGAAGCATTGCAACAGTTTCGAGGAAATGTCGCCTAAGAGAGAGGGATTCTTAAATTTAAAACATTTAGGCATTGCCACAAATTTCCTCAATAACTTGTACGAAATCATCAAGGCAGTAGAAAATAATCCCAGCGTGAGTATACGGATAAAAACTCAACTGAGAGGTAATGTTGCAAATAAATGTGGAATTAACGTCGATTGCCAAAAGAAAAACAGAAGAAATGGGAAGTCACTTGTCTGAAATTAGTCCTGATGATGATATTAAAAAAATATTAACTTTCTTTTAAACTGTTAAAATTCTATCAAATACAAATAGGAGAAGATAGATTTTGAATAGATGAAATAAGATTCAAAGCTGTAATTTTGTTAGCTTTAACTCCAGTTCACAATTCAGGAAAAACTATAATCTATTTCATAGAAAAATGAGAATCAAAGAGATGAATAATGTTTTTCACTTTGCAGGAGTTAACTTTGGAAAATGGCATTTGGAGAGGGATCTGGAAAGGGAAACCCAGTATGGGCCGTATTTTGGCTCATTGTGTTCCTGTTGCTCTCGTTTGAGGTAGCTTTCTTCTGCACATTTTGGTACATTGTGGTGCATACAATAGCTGCCTGCATTAAGAGTTTCATGGTGAGTTACCGCGAATTATAAATTTATTACTGATGGGACGACTCCAAAATTTTTATCGATTCCGATACAATTCCCGATAGAATTCTTAAATTCAGATTCCGATAATGAGTAAAATACATTATTTTTACTCGCTGTTGTTTCGTGAAACAAATACTCAATGAACAAAGTACATTCATTAATTCGTCAATTACATTTCTAGAATAGTTCATACAAAAGCTTATAGAGTAGGATATCTTTTTCAGTGAAACACTTGCTAAAAGTTTAAACAATAATGGGAACAATTTCTTTATTTAAATCATCTATCGTAGCTATCGCATTATATCCTAAAATTCGAAACGACTAATTGATTTTCTATTATCTTTATTCCAAATAATTTTAAATATAACGATTAAATTAATATCTCATAATAATAAGTGAGTGAATAAACAATAATTATAAAATAAATTAAAATCATAAAAATTGAAACTAAAGAAAAGTAGAAACTTGAAGATAACATTTTTTACCCAAGAATAATTAAAATAAATACAAATTTAAATACCACATTCAGGCGCTAGTAATATCAATAGATTTTAGTTTTACATATAGTTCTACTGATACGTAATTACCTATTTATCATTTACACCAGAAATGGAAAATTGAGCGATAGATAAAAATTTTCAAGGATATTAGGTCAAAAATTTTCGATACTCAAAAAACTTCCGATATTTCCGATTTAATCGACCCGTCACTAATATTTATAGAAATGCTTCAGGAATAGTAGGCGATGCTATGACGTTTCTCGAAATGGGGTACGAACTCTCCGAATACCATTGCATGTTCCAATCTTAAAAAAAATGCCAAAGGAAAAACGAAGGTGAAAAACAAAAACACCTTTCAATAGTAAGCTATATTAAAACAAAGTGAAAAATTTTTCTCATTAACTTGAAATGAGTTGTCGCGTAAAATTCTACAACGGAAATAAATCAATAAATTTCGTGGTTACAAAATATATCTTACAGAGACGATTTTCACTTAACATATCGCAGACTAAATCTGAAAGAACTTTTCTAAAGCCAAAATTAAATCGAAGAGAAAAGGAGTGCATGAAATCTTAAACTAAACAAGATCGTGTGATATAATGAAGGAAAAATTTTAATTCTGCATTAGTATCATCTTATCATAAACTGAAGTAACATTTCCAGATGATCGTTTTAGCAACCAAGTTTACGATTTGTGAGTTGATCATGCGGGAAATATTACGCTTACGCAGCCTCGTTCTTTTAAAAGACGAAAAACATTTCTATGAAACCATGCAACTGTTTTTATATTTTTTAGTGTAAACAGGTGTGATAACCTTATCTTCTTTTCAATTATTTGCAGCGCCTTTCCGAGTTCCTGCTAAAAGGTGTCCAACTCCCTCACACGTGCTTGGTCAACATGATCAACATGAAGCCACCATTTTAATAGAATAAAAATGCGGGAATTATTGAAACAACCAACATATTCTCTTTTTCATATTCCAATTCAAAGAAGTCTTTTCGACGGATTGAACATGACTGGTTGATCTTTGTTGAAAGAGATAATAAAGAATAAATAAAAATAATCTGTTTCCAATTTTCTCAATTTCTGAGTATGTATGTACGACGAGAATAATGACTAAGAGTAATACAAGAAAGCATACGGCTAAATCAAGGCCTTGGCGAAATACAAAAATGGACGCTACGTCGAAGTTGAGTCCAAGCTAGAAACTTCTGCAAACAAAGCACTTAAGAAAAAAATCAAGAGGTTCAAAGTTACTACCACACCAGGTTAATTTAAAAGCGAAGAATTAAAATAAAAAGAAACCAAACCTCTACCGGAAGAAAACCAGAATAGATGCAGGGTTAACAATAATATAAAACTTGTTAGTGAGTTAATTTCATAAAAATATTACTAAATACTGAATGAAACTTCAAAAGGTAAGATGACAGTAATAAGGAATCATGCCTGAAGGGATAAACAAAACTTCTAATACCTCTGGTAGATGTTGCAGTCATTAAGTTACCTACCGTAAAACTGATCATGATTACATGTTTGCTTTCTTCTTCATATCTTCCGATGGAATGAGGAAAATAATCAAATAAACAAATTATATGCGTAAGAGATTTTATTCTTCATCAATACTTTACAGATTACCTATAGAAGGCAACTAAATAAATAATTTTCAACTATATAATTTAACCAAAGCTACTGCAAAGCGATGCCTACGATGATCTGAGACGAAAAGAAAACACGCCCTGAACCGAAATGTTTATTTTGAGTTTAATAATCAACAAAAATAAATAACTTAATTATTATTGACAGCTACGTTTGGTTCAACTATTAATATAAATTTCAGAAGTAAAAGTGAAACTATCAAGTTTCATAACAACTACACAAATTCTTTTTTTTCAGTATTTATACTAATTGATAACAAATACGCGGTCTAACTGAATTTGGTAATTCAAGTGCATGATCATCATTGAACTTTAGGTCATCGCAACATTTACGATGCACATGATTACTGCGGAGTCTTGGCAGAATGTAAACCACTGAGAATTTAGAATCATTGGTATAGAACTACGGTATTCGATTACGATATTCTTCAAGCGAAGTTAAAAAAATCTGCCTTTATCCCTCATTTTCCTCGTCTATCGTAAACACATCACTGGTGACCATTAATCTTTCTCTATACTCTACGAATGATTCCAACTTCACAGAGACTGCTCGTAATGAGGCCAAGGGGAAATTTCAAAAAGTGCACACAAAGAAATAAATATCTGTGTATAGCCTCAGCTGCACGTTCAAGTTCATCGAACAATTATTCCACCTGTTTATTCCCCTTTCATCCTTCCTTTCTCCTTCTTACTTCCCACCTGTAATTCCTTCGTTCCCTGGATGAATGGATCCGCAGAAATAAGCATTAAACCAACACTCTGAAACGATAAGATCACAAACACAATTAAAAAATGATTTCGCGGCGAAGGATCTATGAATTGAACACACGTGACTTAGTATATTCGACTTAGTGTATTCGTAACTTGGTATTTCGTATTCTTGGTGACTCTACCCAATCTCAGGATTGGCAAAGGCTTTCAAATTTTCCCAAGGGGCATCGCATGTATTCCTTTTGTGTCAACAGATGTCGAATGATTCCCATTGAAAAAGTAAAATTAACTCAGAGATATATTGGCATCGCATGTATTCTTTTTGTGTCAACAGATGTCGAATGATTCCCATTGAAAAAGTAAAATTAACTCAGAGATATATTTCTTTTACTATATAATCAATAGTAGCCGCATTAGCTATGTGGAATTCCATAACTGGAAGAAATGACACACTAAAAAACTCCACAACGTTTAATAACGAATGACCAGTTTCAACTGCTTGGAGTAATCATTAGGTCAAATGATAATGATGACTCATATCAGTTGAAACCGGCCATTCATCACCTTGCGGGATTTTCACGAAGTTTTTCATTTCTTCCAGTATTTATAGTCCCAGTAACGATTGGTCATTCAAGCGAATTCAGTGGCTGTGAAAATAAAATACTTTTCCAAAAAACTTTTTTGAGTCGGATATGCTTAGAAAAAACGTATAAAAGATTAAGGGGGATACATTTATTTCGAAAACATTGTGTTGGCAAAAAATAGCAGGAAAGTTCTGAAGGTTCATAGTAGTTAATGGCCTTTTCATGGCCACCAAATATATTGTGTGATAAGCAGGGGCGTAACCAGGATTTTTCCATGGGGGGTTTAGAGTACATGGAGTAAACTATGTATTGTCTATCCAGGGGCAGGAATACTTCTGCACAAAATCTAATGAAAATAGAAACTGATTTATTTCAACATTTATACCCCGCGAATGTTCTGCGGTTTATATACGTCATAACTGCAAGAGGCAATCCTCTCGCATTCTTTCGTTAATTGTTGGCTCTGTTATCATGAACGGGGTTTGAACCCCCAAAACCACCCTCTTGGCTACACCTCTGATATTAAGCCAATTTTATAGAGCTCGAAACCGATCATTAAGTTTCATCAAGAAAAAGCCATCATATGCAAGTATGCTGCACTTAAGCCCAAATCAAACAAGAGAATCGTTAAATCAGTGTATAAGGAAGAGATTCGAGACACCAAACTTCTGATTTCTTATTATCAAATCTCTTTACACCCCTATATGGCGGCTATATCGAATCGTCATACTTAAAATTGTCATTAGTGTTATAAACTAGCAGCCAGCGTTCCGAAAGAGAAGTTTTGAGTTGCATACATTCACATCATAAAATCCAATGAAGCATGTCCAGCACTTCGGGGAAAACTGTCGAGCGTATTTCCTTGATTGCTAGTGGGGGTCAACGCTGATAAGGGCTTATCGGTAAGTTTAGGACAGTAAACATATATTCACAAAAACTAGTACGTAGCAGGAAGGAAGTACATAAAAAATTATCGACATTTTAAGATTTAAGATAACAGATTCTTACTTCTCTTAGGTGAAGTAATATATTCTTCAGATTTGATGTAAGCTTATCATAGGTATAATTTTCTCCAACGGAGTGCTGCAGAAGGCACTATTTGCTTACTCAAATCTCACTTATGAGAAAAATATTTACTTAATTCAAAAAACGTAAGGTCTTTCGATTCATATGCTAGAATTAATCTAGAATTACCTATTAAAGGGACTTAAGTCAATGATCTGTAACATATTTTCAGAACGATAACATTAATTAGGTACTTTGAGTTAAATATGAAACAATTATAGGAATCGAACGTCCCTATAAAATTGGCATGAATTCTCACTGTTATGATCTATTCCTTACCAGTTATCTTCAATCAGGTCTCTCTTGATCGCTCTTCCCGAAAAATACAATTTTACCGATCCTGATACGAAGTATTATTTACCTGATAAATTACGAAAATAAGAAGTTATTATTTCCATAAGTTAGCAGGAAACTTCCTAATACCTTCTGCATATAATCTTATCATACCGATTTATCACGAGATTCAAATGAACACTCAAGAAGTAACGTGGAAAGTGAAGGACAAATTCGGACGTTGACGTACAGAAGTTGTCACTAGTTCCATCAGTAGCTACGAGCGATCATTTTAAACGCAATCATCACAAGAAAATTACACCCAAATTTGCGGGAAGCCTTCTTTTTAGCGAAGGCGACTCTAGAGCAAACACAGCGTCGCAAAGAAGAGATGTGATTGCTTTCTTCTTCGTATCTTCCGATGGAATGAGGAAAATAATCAGAACATTTAATTAACAAAATCCTAATTTAACTACTAATCATTTAAGTAAAGAAAATAAGGCAAGGAAAAGTACGTTAATTAAGATCGAAGAAGGCGCGCTGTCACGGAGGAAAAACCTTTCATAATAACAACAACATGTGGCGATAGGTTCTAGCGTAACAAAAACTTTCTTCTGTTCTTGCTGCTTTCTCTGGATTTGTTAACAGAAAAGTCCGTATATACTTGGCTTCCTGAAAGTGTAGGTCAAGTATTACATGTAATGATAGGTTAAACTTGGCTCCACAAATGTTAAGATACTCATTAAAGTCAACAGTAAATGACATGACTTTTATGGGAGATACTTGAAAATTTCTANTTACCAAATTTTATTATAAAATGTATTAGTAAATAATGCAAATGAAAAAATCTAGAAATAATAAAAGAATTTCAGAATAATATACGTACTGTTATAATGAACGGAGCGGAAAAAAAACGGCTCGAACCGGTTCGACGTTGGCAGGAGCGAAACAGAAGCTAAAACGAAATTTATTAATTTTTTCGTTGAACCGTACCAAAAATCGGAAGGAAAAAATTCACAGTTGGGCTACCGGATAGCCAAGTGGGCAACGCATTCGACCTCGGTGAAAGCGGTCCCAGGTTCGATTTCCGGTGGGGGCCTACGCGCGAAATGCCCTAGGCAGTAGAATCACGTTCAATACAACTTATACTGATAATTTCACAGTTCGATACCCTGCTTAAAACTGAGATGCGAAATGTATTGTTTTAACACAAGACTGGCGGCTGCCTTCTTTCTGGTAAATGTAACTACACATGTCTCGGAGCGAAAATGTAGAATCTAGAAATACCAAACTATCAAAAATACTCAAGCTAAAGCTTAATTTATACAAGGTAGGCATGGGAGGGAGAGAGATCCAGGAATAACTAATAATGTCCCTATATTATGATGTTATTTACATACTTGCCAGTAAATTTGAAGATACCGATCTCTTGCGATACTCTTTGCGTATCAAATTTAATGCGAAACTTATGTAAAATAATAATATTTTAATGAATCAGGTATCTGTGGCGTATTATTTCAACTTAAATAAATACAAGGAAGATAAAAGTATTTATAAAATGATACTGGTTATAAAATTCAAAAAATTCTGACAACCTTTTTCGACTTATCATAGCGGATTCCCGAAGTTGTGACACGCACCTCTGATTTGAAAATGAATTATCTGGTATCGGCGTAAACAAATAAGCATGAGAAGAAACCATACAAGAAAATAATTATCGACATGCAGGAAATGATCAGAAAATTCGCTCTCTGAAAATGTAGACTACCATTTCGTATGATAATAGAAACTGTACAATACAACCTGTAATCATAGGCTTTAAGCCAGAAATTTAAGGTAAATAAGATCTTGCCTTGAGAGATGCTAGAACTAATTTTACGAAGAGTTGAAATGCTCATCTAAAACGACTGCGATTCTCTGATGAAGTATCGACAGAAATATTAGAGAATTTACTCACTAAATTACTTCCATTATTTCGGATAATTTCGATTCCGAAATGATGAGGAGAAAACAAGGTATGTGAAAAAACGTAAAAATTTTAGCAATTTCAATGTACCATTCTTTCAACGTCCAATGATGCTGTTAAATCTACATTAGTTCTATATTTAAAATTTCCAGGTTTTCCATTACCGTAGATTAATTCACGCCGCAGCCAGAAAACGATTATTGGGTCTAGTGTGTTAACTACGACGTTTTCGATAACATTCGGGATCCCGTGGGAAAGACAAGAACAGGTGCATAAAACCGAATGTAAACGATTTAATAAAGCGGATAACACAGTTCAGTTTTAGTTTCATTCAATTCATAAGCGACGGCCAGAAATTGAAACAGTATAATTATATTCTACCGGTAGGGCATCTCACCCTGATAGAAACCGAACAAATCAGTTTCACTTGTTAATTTATGGGTACTTAGATATGATTGGTCGGCTGAATATCCGTATGTTAACGTCCGACACCAAATAACAGCTAAGATCGTCTTTAACTCTTTCTGGATACTAAATTAGGACGTATAGCACAATCGGTTTCCTCTAAAAATTAATTTTTGAAGTATAATCCGCTGTTGTGAAGTTATTTTTCCGCAACGAAAAACCTAGTAAAAGTAAAAGTGTGAAAAATGGAATGCTGGAGTAAATCAAAAGCTAAAATGATAAAGTAATCTCAGAAATACTTGCTTTTTGTGTGATTTTTATTGAAGATCGATTCTTTTTACGAATAGAAATATCAGCAAACGAATCTTTCGGTTTTTTCGATGATCATGTACGTGCGCGAAGCTGAAAAACCCTCAAAGGAGCAGAACATGACGGATCTTCTTCTTGCGTGATGTGTACTTGTAAATATTTTTGAAGATGGGTTACATCGTACATGGGTCTTCCTTGTAATTTTCAATCCATTAGGATTCTACTATTATTCATCAAGTACTCGTGGACTCAGTGTGTTTTTAAGTAATAATAATAATATAACTTTTTCACTTGGGCGAGACTGGGACAAAGTCTCCTCCATATAATTCCATCCTCATGTTCCATACATTGAAAATGAATTGGCGATTTTAAAAATCACTACAATGAGAGGTCTAAATAAACTAACTACATGAAAATATGCAAGGAAAATAATACTAAACATGCAAGGAATATTTCGACGGTCAAACTTCCCCCACGAAACCCGACCTATGATTCGATTGGCTGACAATAATAGAATACACGTAAAAAATCGCAAATTTAGTCGAATGCATTTCACATTCGTTGATTACAACTCTAGAGAAGAAATATTCCGCAAAATCAAGACGATAATTTTGCTGAAATTTGGATAAATTTTCTGATATAGGAGAATTCGTTGGCATCAAGTGCCAAAAACTTCAAATAACGTTAATATTAAGAACCAGCAATGAGAAAAAAGATGGCCAAAAATAAATCCTTTCATTTTCAAAGCACCATCTGGAAAATTTTTTCGTAATTTTCAATGTGATTAATCTTGAATAGAGCTTTACTTGAAATTTCATAAGCGGACTCATTTCTTATTTCAACCAAGAATATCTCAGAAAGCTGAAGCAGAAGTGGTCGTAAAATATATTCTAAAAATATATAAAAAAATGATAATAAAAATTATTAACAATAATATGGAAAATGGTTTAATTTATCGCACTTCAACAAAAAACTGTAACCTATCGCTCTTTCGGAAGAGAACCATATAAAATAAACATGTTCGAGTTTCCTTATTCAAAATCCCTGACGCTGAAACGAAAATTACGAATTCCCGAGCAAAGAGTTTATCACTATTTGTTTATTGTCTCATAAATGCCATTATAATTATAATACAATTAGATTTCACGAGAATAATGACTGCTTATCTACGAAAAATGTTTAATGTTTAAATTAGACCAGTCACCAGGGGGTGGGTCATGACTACTTTTGCTTATGATAAACGGCCTTTTCCTACTTAAAATAAAATAATAAAAAACTGCCTTTATGTTTATTACGCTGTTTTAAATAATAACAATTTAGTTCATACTGACCAATTCCAAAAATAAACATACCCATGAGAACTTTTGCATAACATTGCAGACTCCTACGGAATAAACCAATTATGAGTAACTAAAATACTTTTGAATAAAATATAGTTACAGTGAATAAAAACATATAAATATAAATAAATGCGGCAATAAATGAAATTTACGAATCCAATGCCTTCTTCAAAATCATTCTGTCAAACGCAAAATTTATAACATATAAATTTATATTATATATTTATTATATTTATATAATATAAAATTTATAAGTCCAACCATGTATACCTTTACGACTGAACACTATCCTGCCTTCGAAGTAATATTAGTCATGTTGTTAAGTAGGGAGGCACTTGTTCGGGCACACGTCCTTTACATTACTTTCGGGTACATTAAAATCATAGCCACTGACAGTACTCTGTTTAACATGCTTTGTTAGCATTAGTTTCCCCGCTATCGCGCGGCCTCATTTCCAGTTTATAATATCATGATCAGGCTAATGAAATAAGAACGGTGTTATTTAAGATTCCAGAATTTAAAAATATAAAGAAAAACTTTTCCAAGAAGAAACCGAGAGATTGCGTAGACAGCTTTTATCGTGCGCATAAAATATTGGAAAGCTTTTAATATTTTAAAATTTCAAAAACAAAGTAAACACTAGAAGGTGAAGAATTCTGCATTATCTCGCATCTACATTAAGAGATATCATATTTCTTCTTTAAGACACCAAAATAATAATTCACGGAAAGGTTTTATCAGGCGATGGAAATTATTAAATTACTCCAAAACATTTGGTAGAGCGAGTGTGAATCTTTGCTAAATTACCTGATCAGTTGAATACACTCACTTGCCTCCAACGACAGAAAGAATCGCTATTTAATCTGCTTTGAAAATTACCAATCTGTCTTTCATTTCTATTTTCAGTGGCATGAAAGATTTAGGATGCACGAGTCTAAAACCACGTCAAGTCTGGAGGGACAACTCCTCAATTCAACAAGATTTTTAGCGAACTTAGCAAAGTGATTACAGATTTTGATCTAAGATAAAGATGCCGATAAAATTATCTAAATAATCCAAACTTAACATGACAAGATAAGGTAAATTTTGTTAAAGAAAAGTGATGAAAAATCAGAACCTACCGTGTGGAAGAATGTAAAATTTGTTAAAAGACTATGATTTCTCTCACCGGTGATTTAGGGATCACGCCGTTAAACGTGGATGCAGCCAGTTGAGCGCGCCTCCTTCGGTGGTGTGCTGTCCGGTAAGACGCGACTTCTTTACGCATAATTAACAATTAGCAGTAAACGAAGTAAAGACAGTTTTATTGTATTCGAACGATCACTTACTCCCAAAATACAATGAAATTGATCACAACTTAGTCCAAAATTGGCATCATAACTCTTACTGCTAACACATCCTTGTGAGCCATACTATATTTATATCCTTGGGTGCATGTGACAAACTAGTACACCGCTACATAAAAAGATAACTTAGATCAAAACTAGAGCAAACACATATTCCTTGGGACACACTAGCGATTTCACATCGAAGTTTGAAAGAAGAGATTGTGACGGCTATTTTCTTACCGACATATAAATACTCAAGTTAGGAAGAAGGGTCATTGGTTTTGGGTCACAATGGAGCACAAAGGTCGTTAGTGATAAACTCTCCCACTAAGAATGGACGAGCAACAAAGCAAATAACTTAAGAGAAATATGCAAAGATAACTTATAGTATAAACAATACTGACAGATTCAAAAGTAAGTACAAAAACACTGGAAATAGATTGTAACAACCTAGTAAACATAATTCATCTGAATTCGTAACTCAAACCAGCCATACGAAATTAAACAGCTAATTTACTCGCTAAGATATGGAGTCGATAAAAGATTAACAACAAGACCAAGAAAGTATCACCATACTAATGCATCTTGCTGATAAGATTTACCGTCTGACAAATTACATTTCAGTGTAGGTCATAACTCATATGAATCATTCACTCAGAAGTGCTCTAGGCCGTAAATTTATACTTCCCTTTTCAAGTTAAAACAAACGAAACTACATTCACAACATAAAGTTTCCACAAGAAGGTATAAATTGACGTTGACATCGGTTTACGCTCCGAACAATCTTGAATTCCCACATTATAAACAACCGGTAAATATGTTTGACACGTTACTACTCCCATGAAAACTTGAATATACTAATATAAACAGGTTATGAAACCGTCAAACTTACCATTGATGAGCAAGGTGATATCTTCAAATGACGAGAATGAAATTTATGACCGATAACAAATTGTTCCGTAGATTTTCTCTCCCGCGAGTAGCGATGCGCAACTGTAGACTGTATTACAGTTCCCATGTGATAGTGAACGGAAGTGACGCAACGGACAGAAAAGTAAAGATCGGCGCTTTATTGAAACTACCAGATATACATGCAGCATTTCTTTAGAAAAGATTTAGCGTATCCTAATAGTAAGTGCTAGGAAAATATAATCACGGTTCATTAACGTAAGAACCAGATAGTGTGTACTAAAAATAACGTAGTGAAGCTCGTTAGTAGAACCTCTTTAACAACTCTCAATTGATTTAACTCGTACGACTATTTCTCCCCTTGCCAGGAAGCAAAATGACTCGAAAGTGTGAAGTGAAATTATTCTTTTATTTGGATTTTTGGAATCAACAATTAGTCATATTGACAGGTTTTGTGCTGACTTATTAACAACTGTAAGGTACATTCCATTCTTCTTGGTTTCTCTGGATATCTGGTTGATAGTTGAGAACGATACAGTCATAGTATTTATTTATCCTCTATTGGTGTCTTGGCTATTACTTCATTACTATTACTTTCAGCATTCTTATTCAAAAGGTAGCCGGAGACGTTCTCGTAGACTACAAAGGTGATTGCTGTAGCAGGAGTAACTCTGAGGAGGTTTGGGGCAAGCCCCTTATAGAATCCCCGAATCCCCTCGTACCTGAACGGAGTGTATAAAAAAAACAAGCGCATGGTTACTGTTTTGAAATTTGCGGTAAATACTAAATATAATGTTCAAGCAAATCACGGCACTAAACATTGCTTTAGTCTGTTTACGCTGATATGATTTATACGTCCCGCTCTGACACAAGCTAAAATGAGTCAATTACTGATGGTTAAACAAAACCAGCTGGAAAAATAAGCGTTACCCAGGATTTTAGAATCAATTACACCAAATTCTCTAGCAAGCATCAGATGGAAGGTTTCAGCAAATATAGCCAAACTTTTAACATATTTTATGGATGAGAAAATATTGCATTCCCAGTAGATAAGCAATGATCAATCAACAGAAACACTAAGTTTATGAAAAGCATTACCTAAAGCAATGCGTTCATAAAACTTAAATCAACATGGACAACATTAAGTTCCTTAATATCAATATGGGTAGGAGATTTATGGCAAGTCTGAATTACAGGATTCTGCAATAACCGAGGAAAAATTAGTGGAATTAATGCACCTTGAAGGAAGTTGAAAATTTTATTTATGTACAGTAAAGAATGCACCCAATAATCTGAAACACAAACTACTTTTTTCATTTTAAGTCAACATGACTTGCAGTGACAACAAAAATTGTGGGTCAGAAACAAGTACAACACTTGAAAAATCTTAAAACATTCCTTTTTCAATAAGCTTCTTTTAAATATTTCCTTTTATAATAAATCATCAGTAAGTCAAAATGCAACGTAGCAGATCAGATTATCATGTATTTGATGTTTACGGGTAGAAAAAGACAAACTTAAAAACGACTTGTGCAACATGGCATTTCATTTCAATATTGTGTGAAATTAGCAGGACAAACATGAATGTTCATCAATGAATGAGTTTAGAAAATTTTGCAAGTGTGACCTAGCAATGCAGATTCCTGAAAAATCATCTTAAAGGAAATATTTGTACTCCACTGAGGTTGGATTTCAAAATATCCTTCATTCTCAAAGTGCAAAAGAAGAAACTACCCATCAGCTACAGCACAAAAACAACCACAATGAGATCTGTCACTCATGAATAACATGGTTATGCAAGTGACGACATTTGTCTTTGTGTATTCTCTAACTCAATGCATTCCCAAATGTGCGCCTTGAACCAGCAAGCCGCACAGACAGAATCATTATTACAAGTATTCTTTCCTTTACATTCACTCAAATATAAACTAAAAAAATATATTTATCACAAGATGAAAAGCTGTTTAAAATATCAATGGACATAATGTTTCATCCAAATATTAAAATCAAATGGGGTAAATGCAAAGATGAGAGCAATGTGAGTAACTAAAGAATGATAAAAGCAATCATCAAATGAATATCATTGCCCAAAATTGGATTTGATTTGCAGAGATAAAATAACTCCCCCATTAGTTTGAGGTACTCTAAGAGTTCGACCCAAACCCATGGAATTTTTATGAGCTAAACATTCCACAAATGAAATTGTGAATAACTGACCAAATGCCAAGAACTCTCATAGAGGAGGAACTATTACCCAAATGAAGGTAGCATTTATTTTCAGAAGCAACATGGCACTGGCAATTATTTAAACCAAGAACACCAATCTGGTCATTGAATTTCATTCTAAATGAAATTTTTACATTTATTCTCAATCATCCCTCCAAACATTCATTGAATTGCCTCATCCTAAGCAATTATACTAGATCTTGGTCAACTGCATCAAGAGCCATATGCTAAAGCTTGAAATCGCTTGGAAATAAAAGTAACTTTCATTATATCATTTAAACTTCTTAATAAATAGAGGCTCAAATTTGCTATAATGTAATAAGACTACACACATTAGCTATTTAATCTACATTTCCCAGCTATAGCAATGTGATAGCCTATAAGGGTGTGTAACTGGTTAATAAAGTATGAGTACCTTCAAATGCAGCATGAAATGTTACGACACACATCTATTAAACCATCTTGTGATAAGGGATACTGACTGCATCTAATACAGATAACTAAGTTTTGCTGGTGAATACCTCAATACCTACGTGTCATCATAAATAATTCTTATTGAACAAATTCATAGGAACATTAACTACAAAACAAAATTATAGAGTAGACTTAACTAATGATAAGTCATTTCCAAAAGCTTTTTAAATCCCATAGAATGCTTCTAATTAAATAAACTCGAAGCCATGAAACAATAGGACAGCACAGCTGAGCTCCTCATGGAGTGCAGAGCTCCATAATCCATACCTTTCTTGTTTAAAACCAATTTTTACTGAGATATCCTCAATTTTTATAATCTTTGTTCCAAAATAACCACCTAATCTGTTAAGTACAGGAGCCTAAAAATGATAGATTCTCTATGAAACAAACATTCAACACAGAAGAGCCCTGACGCTTAATCTGATCTTTCCTCTCATATGACGACCAAGCTATTGTTTCAAATAATTCCACCTAACAAGAAGCCATCATCAGCTGTCAGGGGTTGAATCAGCTGTTGCAGCTGTGACCTTTTCATAGATGAGCAGGACAAGGCAGATGTTAGGAGTGACGTGCAGAAGGTAAGGTGATAGCCCTTTGTAGAAGCCTCGTGCACCTTCGTACCTCCACGTTCTGCGCACACAGTCCATAGTTCCTGTGTAGTCCCCTCGCTGATCCTGCAGCCTTGCTCGGACTACCTGATAAGGATATGTAGCTGCTGCAGCACAGAGTTTTGACATTGCAGCAAATGTTAGATACTCCAAAGTTGTCTGGAATTGATCAAAGAAAAACAAAATCATGACAACCTATCAGGATCTAAGAGTTTACAATTAGATAGAAAGAATAATATATTCCAGATAATGAAGATTTTAATAGTAAAATAATTTAGTCTCTATAATAACAACCACATAAAACTATTTAGGGGTAGGAGAGATGAAAATACACAGAAAACGAGACAATCAGAAAATGATTTTCAAGTTTGTCATTAATGTATTTGAAAGCAACAAACTGAAATGAATATGGTAGTTATGCAACAATACTTCTTATACACATTAATATTTTAAAATCTCATTGTTTGGGCATTTTTCCAAAGTAAAAAATAAACAACATTTAATTCAGTATTCAATGTATTACTAAAGAAGGCATAGATGAAAGAAAACAAAGCATACATTCCATAAATTACATCATAACTCAAATATTCTTTGGATTGTCCTTTCTAACATTTTAGGGCACCATATTCTAACACACTTTATAACATGTTTTAACTGTTACATAAAATCAGTCAATATGTACTGACTCCGATAATTAGACAACCATTTGTTGAGCAATTTTGCTGTCTTTTTTTAATGTTAGCAATCATTGTAGATGCTCTAGGATGACCAGGGGAGGTATTCTGTAACTCCGTACTGAGAGGAAAGTCGGCCATTCCTCAATAACTTCTCAGTGTGATGTCATATACGAGCAGAGAAGATATCGATGAGATTCTATACTCTTTGATTCGGTATGCTGGCCATCTTAATTCAGCCACTTCTACAGAAACGAAAAAGCTCTTGAATTCTCAGTGATTTCTTTGATTAGCCCTTGTAAGACAGCCTTAATTGGATACTTAATTCACATTAACGTCGGAAATATGTTAATTTAATGCTTGAAATTAGTAAATAACTTTTCTGCAAGTAGGTTTGCATCATATACTGCCTGTACTTCAAATTATTACCTTTATAAAAGTACTCAAAAGTCCTACGAAGTCTTGATTTTGCTGAAGAAAGAATGAAGCATTTGCAATGTATTTTATTTCACTATTTATGGTAGTCTCTTGGTACTTACTAAATGATTAGACTAAACTAAAATGATACTTTTATGAACAATCGATATTTGCATGTTTCTTCGAATTAGTAGTGCATTATTTGGCACGATGATGAATTTTGTCTCACATTTATTATTTAAATTACATACTTCTTTGTCATAATAATTGTGCATAAACATTCTCAAAATAACTTTCATAGCATGATAAACTTCTTATAGAGGTGGTATCATTCCTGTTTTTTGCAATATTTAAATAGTGCACTTTTGCTATAACATATATATGCTAATGAATACAATTGCAATCATCTTACCCCATAATACCTTCTTTACCACTATTTCCATAAGGAAACAATAAATATGCCGGTAACCTAATATACCACTACTAGACTCAATGTTTTAGGCTGGTGGTAAGAGGCAAGTTTCAATCTTCACATGTTTCTTCGCTCACTGTTGGTGGAGATGATGCACGTGACCACTAACTTGGGAAATTTCTCCTTTGACCTGCTGGGCACCGCTCCTACCAAAATCGCTACCGAGAAGTGTACTGTATACTGTGATAAGGTTCTTTTGGTAACTTCTCTCGGTACGTCCTTGTTTTGGTAAGGACAACGTCATCAATTTCAGGCCGATATTGAAAAGTTACAGAATATCCCCCCAGGATTGCTTCTGTTGCAAGAGTTTACCGTCCCTCTTTTGGAGAGATGAAAAAGGCCGCCATAATCATTTAATTTTTTGGTAAACATCAGCAGACTGTCAGGTATAACCAACCTCTCACTCTCCATGCAACAATTTTCCATTTACTTGCCAAATGCCCAATAAAAAACACCACAATGAGCTGCACTGCCCTTTTTCAGCAACATTGAAGTACAGTGATATGGATACTTGGTATTTGGGTATAAAACGATTAATCACATTTGTTAATATATATTTTTAGCAATTTTCAAGTAAAGAATTTGGAAAATGGGTAAATTACTTCACTGAGACTTTTCAAATTACTTTACATTTGGTAAGTTTGCAGCAGTTGTAGTAACTGTAAATATCATCTATGACTATCTAGATAGGTCCCAAGTTTATATGGAAATATTTAAATGTATAATATTTTAGAAAATTTTTCCCTAGGGATGCAATACTGCTAATAATGAAATACACTATAGGTTGGCCATATTTATATTAAGTTTAATATAGACTTTCCTGTTGACATGTAGCTCAAGTTAACAGATAAAATAAGAAAGAACATAACCTACTACTAACAAAGGGTAAGGCCACAATGTTAGACCAAAAATCTTGATACTGAGACAATAAAGGAGTGGTTGACAAAGCACAGTTGAAAATGGCAAGTTTAGTTAACAGAGAGCCAGAATTACATTTAGTCCTGTCTTTTTGTAGCAACAATGTGTATAATTGGTCTACAGTGTTCTCATTTACCTGAGCCATTTGAATTGAATTGGATGGAATCTTTTGATTTTAATACCAAGTATAAGACTTCTAAAAGTAATTATAGAATCTACAATGTATTCTTCATAAAACCTCAATCTCAAGATCAAAACAATTTGAACACATGTTTATGTACCTGAATTAACTTGCAAGTACAGAAGTAACATCTTCTGAGAACACTTAAGTGACAATAAATGCCATAAAGATTACTCTCAAAATTCTGGAAATGATATGAAAATGCTATACTCACTAATCTTGTATCTATTGGAGTATTCCGGTAATGGTTATAGAAGTTCTTCATTTCTTCATAAGTCATGAACTGCAACGCTCCATGAGAAACACCAAAAATGCCAGGTACAAACCCCTGTGAAATAAGGAAAATGATGACTCTTATGAAAATTAAGGAGACTATCACAAAGGGATTTTAGCTTCATTGAACTTTAAAAGAATTAAATAAAGAGTGAAACCAGTTTCTAGAATAAACTTTTTAAGGATACAAAGAAGGAATGTATCATTGTGAATCAATGCTACATACTAGATAGCATAAATCAATAATGTAAAAGGAAGACCAAAGCTACATTAAATTACAATAAAATCTCCTTGCTGCACCAGATATATTTTTACAGAATGCAAAATGACAACCCACTATCACCTTCCCTTTCTTTAGAAGGTGGATTCTTCATCTCAAATATAGCAATGAAGGAGAAACTATAACACTTAATTTAAGATACAATTAAGTTCACTAGTTGTAGTATATCTCAATTTAACTTGATTGAATCAAGCTGCTAGAAGAAATAAGGAGAATTCTGAAAAAAACTTGCAGAAGCTTTGAATAAAATAGGTAGAAAATCATAAAATATCTAAGCATAAGTATTTATGTGATATTATCAAAGATTTTGTCCATAGCTACAGAATAAAGTAATCTATAATAATAAATACAATAGAAGAGCAATATATTTAGCAATTGCATAGTTTTTTCAACCTCTGGCAACCATTTATAATTAAAATTCCATAAATTTGCAGCAAAATATAAACATGACCATGTGATAACCATCCATAATTTAAGAGATACATTGGAAACTGTATGTAACAGAACCTGCATACAGAGGAAACTTGTTTATGTCCAATATGTGACATTTTTACAGTACCACACAGTTCTGTGAAAGGCAGGTTTCAGTGAACTGTATAATATGTAATGCCCAAAGATCAAGTTACAAAGCATCTGCACAAGACATGAGGCTAGTTTAAAAGTAAAAGCTTCCATGCAAAATTCAAAATAGCATGTAAATAAGAGAAAGTACATAAAGTTATACATTTTGAGTAGCACAAAGAGTGAAAAAAAACAAAACACAGTATAAGAAGAGACAAAGAATATTACATCTATCATACCATCAGTAAAGAAATTTGTGGTCATACGAGTTATGACCATCTAACGATTTTAACTTAAACAGGATTGAATTCTACAGAACTTTAAGGTTCTAAGATTAAGATAAGACTATGATAATAAAAATTGTAAAACTAATTTTTTGAACTTTTTTCATTTTTTATGATGTTGGGCAGATGATTGTAAATTCTTACTGAAATTAATCTCTATGCTTTTTGAGTAATAGAAAGGCTAGAAGATTGAAGATGATTATTATTAAAAGTTCTCTCAGTCAATGTTATATTTCAACGAATAACGTTATATTTAAAAAAGTCAGATTCAAGCTTTTCAACAAATAGTATACATAAATATAAGAATAGATAATAACTAATATCTTGAGGAGAGGACAATGGGCTCTGTAAACCTGGTTGCACATACACCTCACAGTCTGTTTTTATATTAAATATACTTTAATTAATCAATCTCCTATATTCCTGGCAATAAAGAGAAAATATGGAAAGACGATCAAAAACTACAATTAAGATTACAATCTAATGCAAAATTCTTCTCTACAACCATAATTTGAAAAAAAAAAGGATTTTTAAAAGAAAAGCAATTTTCATTACCTATAAAGTATGAAGACCACCAAAATTAGCCTCATAAATTGGTTTTCTATTGACTATTTATTATTTGAGCACCATATCTTGAGATAATTAATTAAGTATATAAATTCAGCTAAGAGGCCATTAAAAATCCAGGTAATGTACCCTAAATTGGAATCAAATCAACCTTCCAGCATATGCAACTTTACAGAGACAGGCCACTGCAAATAGAGAGTAAAGAAAAGAAGCCACCTGAAACATCAGAAAAGGAGCTTTCATAATATCGTGTTTAGAATCAATTCCATCATTTTCAGTCATTCTTATGTCTACTCAGAATTTTTATGAATACAACCTCCTAAGGGTGGATGTCTGCTCATTCTTGAAAGAAATTGGAAATGAAGCAATAGAAAAAAGAGAATTTTTAGTTTACTGAGTTCATTACCATCAGAGTCTTATATCATTCCCACTGAGACCAATGACTAAAACAGCTATTTACTATGGATTAAAATAAAAAAAATCGATTAAAAATATGAGTGGTAAGCCTGAATGTTAACTAAAGGAAAGGCTACCAACATGAAAGTAGTGTTGGTTTATGGAGAGTGTGAGATTGGTATCAGTGAGAGAGGAATACTAAGAAAAAGCTGAATCATACATAGCGCAACAGAGATACTTGCAAAGTGCAACCACTGAGAACCCCTGCTGGTTGGAATTTCAACAGCTAGTTTGCTTGTTAACAATGATTATTCGGAGCTTTCTCATAGTCACATATCTTACCACAGCAGTGTTCCTTTTCCTTATAGAATTAAAAAGCTAAATGCCAAAAAAATAAATACTTAAATAATAAAATAAAAGGGAGCATGAGAAAAGATGTATCAACCAAGTCTAAGTTGAAAGATAATGAATGATAATAATAATAATAATAAAGGACTTTATTCAGGGCGAGATTGAGACTAACAAGTCTCTTCTTACATCTAACCCTTTGTCATATGAGACAGGAAAAGAGAGAGATAGCTTGAAAAAGTACAATGAAGAAAACTACTTTGTGGATTAAAAAACCTAAGCCAAGAGCTCAGGGAAAAATCTCCACTGCAGGAAAACACCCTCAAGAAGGAGGGTGTGAAAAACCTGCGAAACCTACAGATAGAAAACTAAACTTGATGATGAAAGTAGATTAATAGATTTATAAAAGACATGAAGACAAATCAATAGAAATAAACAAAAAAGAACGAATAACAAAATAGAGTTATAAAAGACATGAAGACAAATCAATAGAAATAACCAGAAAAGAACGAATAGCAACACATTAACATAAAAAACCTGTATCTTACAAAATTATCAAGTTTGGAAATGATTAGAAAAAACATAATTTCGCTTAATAAAAAGCACGTCAAATATTTAGAGCGAACCTAAAGTTAATCAAAAACTGGCTAAAACACTTTAAAAAGACACAAGAAGAAAGTACAATAAAAATGATACAATAAAGAATATAAAACACATTAAAAAAAAAAAAAGGGGAAAAAAAAGAAATTGTTTGGACGGCGGATAAGGCAGGGACGGAAAATTTTTCTGAAAATGAAACTGACATTTCGTGATCCCAGTGGTTTGAGGGAGTTGTGTGTTTACGTGCGATTAAGTTCTGCTTTGTACGGTTAGGAGGTGACTGTGGCATTTACCCTTAAAGCTATAGATGGAGGATAAGTTTTTCATTCCTTGGGGAAGCGCGTTCCAGAGGTTACTAGCTGTGACTGTAAACGATCTGTGAAAAATCTCAGTTCTATGCTGGGGAATCAAGAGTTTCTTGCAACCTCTCGTATTACGGTCATGAATGGTGTCCAAAGATATAAATAACGAGTGAATGTATTTAGGAGATCTTGTTGTTAAAAATCTATATGTACTTGACAAAATATGTTGCTTCCGACGTGAATCTAGTTTTAGGAAAGAGAGCTTGGAGTAATGTTCGGAAATGTGATCATACTTTTTTAAGTTGAAAATAAACCTCACCTCGGAGTTTTGCATGCGCTATAATTTGACGCTTAGTTCTCCTGACAGACTATATCACAGTAGTCGAAGTGAGGCATAACTAAAGAGTTTACTAGTTGTAACTTCACGGAGGGGGGGAAGAAATTTCCCAATCGTCGAAGTGAGTATAGCGAAAAATTAACTTTTTTACATATTTGTATGACATGATTAGTCCATGTAAGGGTTTCATTTATGTGGAGACGGAGGTTTTTACTGAATTTTCGAGTTGAATTGCGGTGTTATTTAGTTCTAGTACCGGTAGGCTGACTCTATTTACAGAGCTTAGTAATTTTGGATATCCGATCAAAATTGCCTGTGATTTAGCAGGATTAAGATTAATAAAATTGTCTTATCTTAATATATATCTTAATTGATAATCAACAAATGCATGGATTCAGATATATGTAGGAGGGCTGTGAATAAATAAGGGAAACAGTGTGAAAAGGAATATGATACATGAAAGCAAATCCAACTGAATGCAAATTTTTATTAATACTGAAGATCCATTTAATGTAAACAATTCAAAAATAGATGCAGCAGCAAAGAGCAATCACATAAAACTATGATATATTAAAGAAAATTATTAACGTCATAACTACCTCTAAACCTAGAAAACTTTAAAAAAATAAAAGCAGTTAATTTTATTTCTAGCAAGCTTGTTTGAAATTCACTGAAACCATAATTAGGGGAACATATATTATTATTCAATGGTGTCTGGCTAAGAAATACTAAGTTATAAGAAATTCTAAAAAAATAGTCTGCTAGTCTACTTGAAATGTCATTCCTTTCTAAATTTAGGGTTCAAAAACTGGAGATAAACTTCCTGCAATTTGAAAACAAAAATTTAATCCTGATATCAATAAAATGAACAATAGTAGTAACAACTTTTCACTTCACATCAACATTATAAAAGAAAAATAATGTACTCCTTTGTAATACGTATGCTTAAAGAATTATTAAAGATTCATTCCTAAAATCTTCAAGGGTAAATATGAAACATGGAAACAGAGCTTTATTAAAATTAAGGTGGGTATGCCATACCTGTTGATGTGTGGAGTGTAAAAATAACTTCAACATGCTCAAGAAATTGATCTTAATGAAAAAATGGCAATACCCTTGAAACAGGGGTTAATTGTCCAATGCTTCTAAAATTATCTAAGGAGGAACTTGATGAGAAAAAACACAGAAATATCTCCAATATGGTCAAAGATGTGTTATAAAAAAAGAGATTGAAAAAGTTACCTTATACAACCCTCTGATTCCTTCATAGGTGTATATCTTTTTCAAAGCATCCAGCATTCCATTATAACTTTGAGATTCACTAAGATGAACTGCACCAGATAATGGAGATTCTCCATACTGCAGGCAGAGGCGTGTTTTCACAACCCAGATAGGATTGGTCATGATTAACGTTAGGATTCCAGCCTCAGCTGCTGCTAACATGTGAAGACCAGGTCCAAGAGGCTTCTTGGTATTTCCTCCTTGTATCCATGTCTTAATGGCATTATAGCTGAAATAAATGGAAAACCCAAAATATGAAAGAAAAACTATGAATAAAATGCATCATCACATCAACTGGAATGACAGTTAATTTAAAACAATTAGGACTATGGGGGCTATTCTGTATCATTCTTAGAAACCTTTAAAATTCCTTTGGGTCCATCTCAACTTTCAATTCCATGAATTTTCTGCCAAGGTCAGTCAAACAACATAGATGTCAGCCATGGAGGAAATGAAAATCTAACTATGCTTTCGAATTAACATAGCTCAAACATGGTTTTATGGCAGAAGAAACCACCAAACCTGAATATAACATTTAGTTGGATTCAATTTAATATCTTGGGATCACACTTACATATAACAAACTTGAGCACAAATATCCAAAATTATCCATGGTTAAATAACTAAAATGGTCAGCTTCATAAAGGGTATTGATGGTATATGCAGTGAAAAGATTAGAGAGCAGATGAAGATAATGTAAAAGTGTAAGTAAATGTAAGAGCATAAAATAAGAAAAATATATACTAGAACAAGTCTCTTCAAGACCTAATTTTTTCCTGGAATATAGACAAAAATAACAGCTTGAAAGCATAACACTTCGTCTTCACATCACCTGTCAAACTCTGAAAGATAGCTTTGAGGCTAATGTGGATGAATAATAATATTTTTGGGGTGATCCTAATTCTGTCTCAGCAACTGGCTAGTAGGTTAGACTTCAAACCCGAGGTCATGAGTGTGATGATCTTTTAATCAAATTGTTATATGCAAGATATAAGACATAGAAATCATCATGTTGAACTCGTGTGCATTGCTTACATTCAAATAGTTGACCAACAAAATAGTATGAAAGAATATAAATGTATCTGCTTCGTAAACCTAAGTTAACAAATTTTTTCACTTGAAGTCATAAGCAAGGTTTGGAAACAAAATTATTCCAAGTAAGAATGGACTTGAAAAAAGCCTAACAGGACTGGGATTTGAACCCGGGTCTTCCAATTTCCGGTCGGCTGCTCTGTCCGTTGAGCAATCCCGGCAAAACATTTTTCCAAGCCATTCTTTTATCAAGTCCATCCTTCCTTTGGATTTTTCCTGGGTGCGCATTATTTTGTGCTAGAACATCCTTACCCTTCTTCTATGTAATCAAAATTATATAAATTCATGCATTTTTAGAGAGTGACAATAGGCAGTATCAAATTCCTGGAGGTTTTTCAATATACTACACTTTTCTAGTTTAAGGGTAAAAATTTCTGAACAAAATATATTCATCAAACTTCAAGAAGATTGACAAGCTCATTTAAAACACACAGTGGGCCACATTCTGGCCTGCAGACCATATGTAGGGCAACGCTGTACTAAATTATTGACATACGAAAACCATTCCCTACAAGATATATTTATCACAGTCATGTTTTTAATTCAGATATATTCCCATCATTCCACAATACCAGTAGACACACATCTTTCGATGGGTGAACAAACCATCTGTACTCTGGAGCAGCATCTAGCAACTTAGTTGGCAAGTGGGTACTTTATGGATAAAATTTTATATCAGCACCAGCAAGTACTCACAAGAGGAAATAGAAGCCCCAAGCACTGCCAGAGCCCCAGACATTTGGAGTTACTCCACGGTATAGACCTCGAAACCCTTCCTGCTGAACGATTGTGGAAATGGCACCTGCCAGACTTCGGTATTGAGGTCTCACTGCAGCTGCTTCTGCTACACCACCACCCACCCTCACTACTCCTGATCTTCCATCATTCACTGAGAATTACAAACTGATTCATGAAATATCTCCATTGAAAAGCTTGTAGGGTGCAAATAGTTGTTACAGTAAATCATTCATTTTCAATAATATTGGGACTAAAAATACTCAAATTTGAACAAATTATATGTTTCCAACTTTTCAATTACACAAAAAATTTCCTGACTAAATCTTAATTGATTAATGTGAACAAATGAAGCAAAAAAACAAAACTGATCAAAATATTTCTAACTGATGAAGCTAAACTACACAAGCAATAGGCAAAAGCAGAGATAAAACTAAATGACCGGATTAGCAGCATGATATCAAGTCTGCTGACTCCTGAGCTGAGTCCTTATTCATTCCTGCATAAATAAACCTTCACTTACATTGAGGAAGCAAATAGTGAGTTTTGGCCTTGCATTATTTAGAACATTAAAATAAAATATCCAAGTTTCTACTTCATTACTTCCTTTTTCTAGATTTAATTCAATTTTGAAAAATTGCAATATACATAAAAATACAAACGGAATCCATAACGCGTTAACATTAACATCGCAATGTCACAAACTTAAAGCCTGATATTTTCAGCAAAGAATCATCTCAAATAACCAGCACTATGGTTTTATTAGAAAAGCAGGCCAGGTATTATTTCAAGAGATCACATCGATCATCTAGGATTGTTCTTTAAGATGAAAATCAAAACATAATAGGTGATACCACACCTCAAACGTGCAAAAATCGAAATTATTTAATCAAATCAAACTCACTGAAAACTGAGGAAGAAATGTCAATGCTCAACATTCATACTATTTTACTCAATTTTTCTTGCAACGTCACACAATCTGAGTCGATAACATTTAATCGAAAATATCATAATGTAATGCGCGCATCCATTTCTTATGTCAATGCAAATAATAAATTTTCTTTGCGTAAATAGTAAACCTCCTTTTTTTTACGTAATAAGTAAAATACGTAAATAAGAATTCGGATAAAGCTCCTTGTATTTTACCAGCAACTTTGCCTCGAGTAAATACAAGCAGTCCAAGTAAAAATGCATAATAATTACTGATCGGGGAGGTTCGGGACATTACAGTGATACGACGTCCAAACTCGAAAGTCATGATAAATTACGCCAAAGCTAAGTTGTGCCGGTAACAAAGCGATAAACGCGTAAAAAATCTGTATCTGCTGTAGGAACAGTCTATCAATAAGTCTGCACTAAACAAGGCAGCAAAATTTTCTAACACACTTCACATTTCTTCGTCAAATAACTAATAGAGTTGACACACCTCCGCTAAAGCCACGGTCGTCAACATGATACGAGAAGAATTTATCTGCAATAATTGAAGGTCAACATCTCTGCATCTCGCTATGATTTCTTCTTAAAAATCGTGATTAACTTAATATTTAAGTGATTTAGAATCATATCATGTATTGGTTTACAGGAACACATCCGTAATGTAACTTTTGGAGGCCTTTACTGTATATATTTGAATATTAATCCGGTAGGAAATCCTTCGAAAAGGTTGAGCATGAGGTAACGTAAGAATCGTAACTAGCTCTTATCCTTGAATGCAAACTCGGTCACCATTGAAGCATCTCAGGCATATCGGAAAGAGCCAAAACCCGACGCAACAAAGCGCAGAATACGTCACGGCGATTATAACACGTATCAGGGGTATCTTCTCAATTCACATTCACGAAAAGTTAAATTACGGCCAAAATTTGAAGAAAAGATTCAAAAATACAAGTTACTCATAATCCAGGGACGAAATAGTATTTAAGTAAGCCTTTCCTCTAAATATCCATGATCTACTACAGGTTGAAAACTCTCAACGGCAAAATATTAAATATAAATTATATTTGGGGCTGTCATCACGTTTTCAAGAAACAGAAATGAGAGTAAAGAATTGAGATACATGTCGAACGTGAATACGCCGAGTTTACATCATCCCAGTCTTATCCTAACACAACAAAAAAAAACCGTGAATATCAAGACTCGCAGGATTCGAGAAAATATTCACTATAATATCCTAAAGAAAAAAGCGCCGACCTCAGGCGCGATCAAGCAAGGTCAAATATTTCGAATTTAATTTATGAGATAACAGATAGCGTTTTATTACGAATACCTACGTCAGAGATATCATTTCATTACACTATCAAAAGGACTCTTAACTTGCTTATATCGTAACGTGACGAACATTCCTCAAGCTTGTTTCACGATTATCTCTAAAAGCAACAACCTATGAATAAAGACAATGAGAAGACTTGCAATCAAAACATATAAGGGTATACACATTTACTGAAATAATTCGAAAGCAAAAAGCGAATATCAAAGGAATAAACAGACTGGCAACCCCACTCCACCACCATAGGAACCAAAAAACTAATCATCTCAATACTCGAGAGACTTGCATTTACAAAAACGTTATTCTGAATTTAAGGATGATGCAATATGGACTGTAATTAGAATATAACAATACATTTACATACCTGCAAACCGTATTTTAAGAAGATCCAAAGGGTGAAGAATCAGGGTCGATGCAACACCTCCAGATATTCCTGCTAATAGATGTTCGTATCTCACGTGACTAAACAAAGTTCTAGGTCCTCTTGAGCTAGAGGAACCTGATGACTTTAGAGTCGTCATGTTTTCAGGAGGATCGGCTTTCTCTTTTAAGACTAACTGACCATTTTCAACGTGTTGACTAGATGCGACTTTCGGCTCCAGCGGCTATCTATTGATTACTTACGGAACAACAAATGAACTGAGTTTCCTAAAGGAGAATTTTCATAACAACGTAAACATTTTGGCTCCTAACAAGTTTCCTCTTCCTCCTATTTCAAACCTCTACCACCCCGATCTTGGAGAGTGATGAAGAATCGACATCTGCAGGTTAAGAGGATAACTAGAAGAGGTGCCGATTGGTTTAAGTAGTAGTTCAATATTGGAAATAATTTTTGGGAAGCTCTTTTCCTATGTTTCATCAAAAATTAAAAGATTGAATTTTTAATTGGTGAAACTGGATCAACATTTGATTGGATTGCTAAGATATTGCATGCAACTATAGTCTTTAGCGGAAGTGCGATATCCGGAAGTTAGGTTCATTTAGATGGCTTGCAAGCTACTGCATTATGGGTAGTTTTTGTTGAAGTCGAAGTCGGTGAGTATTTATTACTGGAACTATGTGATTAAGAATAATTACGTCCAGATTTTTCCAAAGAAACTTACTACAGCTTTGAATTTACATATAATAATCGCTAGTGTAACCTTTGATCAAAAATGTATTGTTTGTGGTTATTTTATGGTGTAAACATTTCTTCTCTCATTTCTATGATTCTCTTATTTTTTTAGATCCCGGTGGCGGTTAAAAATTAAATTTTAATTTTGGACTTAACATCATTACTTTAAAATGGGTGACAGTGAAGATGAATACGACCGCAAAAGGCGTGATAAATTTCGTGGAGAAAGAACAGAATCCTATAGCAGGGATGGTCGAAGAGGCGATGATAGACGCCGGGAGGAATGGATGGAAAGGTTTGTGTTGAGTCTTATCGCTTCACTGCAGAAAAATACCAGGGAATAATTAATATTTCATATAATAGAGAATTAAATTACGAACTTTGTCTTACATTATTTTAAATTGTGGGCTTAAGATCTCATTTTACTTATATTATGGTCTTCGCTGTTCAAATGGTGTAGGGTCACCATCTCAGATTTCTTTGAAAAAGATATATTTGGTAGAACTATAAAAGACATATAACATGCCATGTATATTTCACATGAACTTCAGAAATTTTTAAAAACATGCAAAAATAATCCATTTTTATTATTCTCGTTAGGCCATACACGTTACCCGAGATAATGGCCGATTGTTGTTTTTAGAAACCTTAACAAGTTTGTAAGAAATTAACTTAAAAGTGTTGAAATGGCAGATTACTATATATCTCTCATAATTCTATCTCAACTTTTTTCCTTAAAAATCTGAGATGGTCACCCAGCTCCTTTCATGTTTTTCTTCGTGATTAGAGATGTAAATGCCAAATACTCAATTCTTTCCCATTTTAGACAATTTGCGTTAGAGTGAGTAAATTTGTACTTAATCTATTGCGATTGCATTGGCAATCAATTGAGATATGATTTCCCAAAGCTTTTATTAATGTAAAACTTTAAACCTTGTTATAACACTCTTCAGAAGTAATTTGTGAATGATTTATTCCAATAGTTTTCATTTTAAGTATCTACACTACTGAAAAATCCACTCTCCACTGCTTCAAGTTTTGATGGTTTTCCACAATAATTTTGATTTTGAAACATTTTATAATTGCTGTAATGTGTGCGTTCCTTTTAAATAGGGAGTCATGGGGAAGAAGCCGAGGCCGACAAGGTGGGGGAGACTATAGTGGTGGTGGAGGCGGTGGCGGAGGTAGCAGTCGCGGTGGAGATTACATGGGAGGAGGGCGTATGGGGGGTGGAAGAGGGGGGGATGGTGGAGGAAGCAGATACAGCCCCCCCAATCCTCACCCGTCATCCCATCCCAGATCAAACCCCCATGATCACATCTCACCTCCGCTGAAAAGGGCTCGAGTCTCAGAGTGGTTAGTTATAAAAGAAATGCTACCATTTTTACAATTTTCCTGCTAAACCTAAGCACGATATAGTAAATGGCTTTCTCAGTGATTCTTGTGTAAATTTGGACAGAGGAAATTTAACTTAATTTGATAATTTTGATGATGAATTTTGTGAAAAAAATATCAGTATTATTTAAAAAGTAACAGCACAAGTATGTTTTCATATTTTATGAGATTCTTATTGAAGTAATGAATTCTATGATTTGAGTGGTTCATTGCCAAATTTGACAAAATTATGGTAGTGAGAGCATTGCATGATATAATTGCAATTTGTGGTTCAAATATGCTGACAGAGAGGTTTATAAGCATGACGAAAGTGCTACTTAAAAAGTTCCTTGAGTACTTGAATTTTTCTTCATATGGCTTTAATATTTTCGATTGGCATGCTGAATTGTATTTCATAAGTTAGGAATGTTATCCTTTTTAATGACACAGAGAATATGTGACAATAGCAATTGACATATTCAAGGAATAGGCTGCAATTGAGATATCAGAATCCTAATCTTTTTATTTTATTAGGAAGAAAATGTGGTTGTTGTTTGCTAGAGTTTTTAATGGTTTGAAGTTACAGCATTAAAGCTTTAGGAAAGTTGATTCGTTTTTTTTAATTCAAGTTTTTCAGATTGGAAACCTTGGTCATTTTCGAGGTAAGTGCCCTGCGAATGCTATACTGCTGTAATGGAAGCCTCTGGAACTGTGATGGAATATGTAATCTTTGGCAAAAAAGTGTAAACTTGGCAGAGCTAAAGGCAGTGCATTAACACTCCACAGCTGAGGACATAGATAATGTATTTTGTGCCAGTTTACCCAAAGATTACTGATGACACTTAGATTCAGTGGCTCCCATCAGATTCTCACTGTACTCACAGGTCACAGAAGTTACTAGTAGCTAACTATGAGAATGAATGGCCATGTGGCTCATGTAAGGATTAAAGCAGGTGCCCTCATTTCAGGATCAAAATTATTGTCAGCGTAATAATTAATTAAAATAGTGGTATTTTAGCATCTAGTAAATAATAATTCCCTGTAATTTTAAGTTAAGAACGTTGAATTGCCTTGATCTTCGCAATTGATGAACGGGTTATCAGTTGTAATTTTACCAATATAAAATCTAGCCTTCAACAACCACTCCTTCTAATGTAGGCCCTGTAAATTTACTCAAGCTTTACTCCTGGTGTAATTTATTCAGTGGTCTCCCTTTGCTATTCTTGGCAGTATTTAATCCTGGTTTTTGAATAACAATTCTCTCCTTGCATGTTAGAAAGCTAGCCTTCTCTTTCAGCTTTACTAATCTTTAATTAGACATCATCACAAACATCTTTGATTTTTAAAACAATTTTCAATTGTTTTCTTTAACACAGTCTTGTTGCTATTACTCAATTAGTTGCTTTGTCCTGATTTACAAAGTCCATGTTCCTTATGATTATGTGAGCTGATTTGTTGTTACCTGTTTTCATAAAGTGCAAATATTGTATTCCTTGTCTAGAGTTTTGTGTACTTTTATTTGGTGGGAATTTAGGGAATGAAATTACATGGAGAGTAATGGTTTTAAGTAAATGATTCTATAAATAGTGATGTTGTTAGGCTCTTTATCTCATTGCAGAGGACATCTCTTTGTGTTCAGACATTTTTTAAAATGTCCTTAATTTAAAAAGATGTTTAATAAATAAAGTAAAATCCTCTATATGCCGCATAATATAAGGAGCGTGTTGATAGACTCTTAGATTTTGGAATGTGCCGTTTTCATAGTACTTGGACTGTTAATCCTATAACATCAAGTCTCCTTTAAATAATTACATTTTCATTGTTTTACCTCAGTATACTGGGACGGAAGTATTACCACTCCCATTTCCTTCATTTCCACTACAGTTGTAATTTTAACTTGAATTTTGCCTCCCTTTACTCCCAATTTTTGTGGTTAACATATTTCTTTTTCTACTATTCTCAACAATTAGTCTTTATTTTCAATATTCAAGGTTATATTTCAAGCATTATTTTTCCATCATTTTTATTTTGAAAATGAAACAATAATGCAGTGATATTCTTTGCTCAGGTCTAAAAAGTAAATTATGAAAGAAAGGATTGCATTGTTGCTGAATTTTATACAAAATCTTAAAGTATGTCATATAATACAAAATACTACCACTGCCTAAAAACACCATCTAAATAGATTAATACCATGGAAACTGTGAATAACCTTTCTTGTATATAGCTAAAACTTGTCCATTATGGAAAAATTTCTTGGTCCTGATCTATGGTATTTGAATTTGCGTACATATGATTAAAACCGATGTATAATGGAACATTTTTACAGTACCATGTGATTCTGCTAACGGCAGGTTTCATTGTATTTTTAAAATGACTTGGGCAATAAATTGCTCATCATGTTTTGATTCAAAACAAATTAGAATTTGGCTTCTGTTACCTTAGGATTTACCCTTCTTGTTTCCTATCTCTCATTCTCTGCTGGGTAGTCACTCTGAAGGTTTCTGTTTTATGCAAAATCATGTATACAAACCCAAGTTATTGTCAGTGTGTCTTTTGGACCTCACAAACCATTTAATTTACAATATGGAATCCTATGGACCGCTTTAATGGGATTTTTAAAAAGTAAAAACCTATTTAAAGGTAATTATGTAAAGCTGTTTGGTTACTACTATTACAGAGGAATTCAGCACCATTTAATTGGAATGCCTAAAATTAACATTTCTATCCTTCCCACTTACATTTCCTTTTTTAATGAAATATTTTAATCTTCTTAATGACTTCTAATACTGTGGATGTTGATGAGTTTTGTGCAAATAATCTTTTTACAGAAAAGAGCCAAAATCATCTAATAAAGTCACCTTGGAAATCCTCTTTCAGTTATCTCATATTGTTCACAGTGAAATAAATGCTTCTCATTATGTTTATTTACCCCTAGTTATTATACCATATTAAGGATTGAAATTTTGTATCTTTAGATTGCTGCATGTATATAAAAAGTCCAAAAAATCTAAAGTGTGATCAGTCATGTTTTTATGCTAGATGTAAGAAAGGGATGAATAATGAAAGGTTGTTTTTTAATAATATCTTGATTCATATTAAAGGTGGGAAATTTTTATGCTGCAGGGTATTAACTTATTTGACAGTATGCAAGACTCACCTTCTCTCCAAAATTGTGGCTGGAAAAATACCTCCAGATTGTAAGCCTGAAGGTTTGGCTGTTGTTATTAAATTTTTTGTTTCTGCCTTTATAAAGGAGTTGCAAATGTGTGAATTGGACCCTAAAAATTGAAATGGAACTAAGTATTAACTGTGCTTGTTAAAATTATTCCCCCTTGAATTTGATATACTAAAATAGGTTTGCATCTTATTTTCCATCTAATACGGTAATTACACAGTAGCAGTTTAATCCTAGATAAATTTTCTATAGGAGGAGAATTAATTTTATTTTGTAATTGTATGAGGATTCCCATGGTTGAGTTTAATAGATATTTATGGTCTTCCTTGTGGAAACTTTGCATGCAGTATACATGGTTTGGCATGATAAATTGGTGGATTTCTTGTCCTCAAGTATCTGTGTTGAGTAGGCCTCTGTATTTCCTTCTCTTGGAAATCCTCTCTTAAACCCTCCAATTTCGCAAACCTTGCCCCTGTACCATCTTCTCCTTGGCCTTCATTTGGCCTCCACAAACAAGGAAACATCCCGGGATCTCCCGTGATGGCTCTTGCAGGGAGGACCGAAGGTATGGGGGTGGCCATGATACTGGTTACAGCAGCTATGGCTCCGCATGGTCCCACGAAGGCAGCTATGGATCCCACATGGGTTATGGTGGTGGGGGTGGCTATGGAGGTCAGAGGTGAGTAATGTGATTAGCTTTTGTACAGATAGTGCTTTGGTTTCCTTATCTTTCACATCTGCAGTGTAAAGAGTGATATTACTTGTGAATGCGTGTTCCTGTATGCATACATTAAAGTTGTGTTTGTCTTGGTTTTATTGACTGTACATAAAACATCCCTGTCCTGCATGAGTGGTGAATTACACACTAATTTTCAGGTTACTTTGACTCTGACTATATATAATGCTCAAGTTCAAATACACGTGGAACTTAAGTGTCAATAAACCATTTAGATACAAAGACAGGGATTTAAGATACATTTAAAATTGGGGAAAGTCTTGGCCTTTTTTACCAGTTTTGTAATCATTTGGCTTTTAGTTGAGTAATATCATTAATTTAAATCTCACATTTTTCATTGCTGCAATAATTGTTCACGTTATCGTTTGCTTTTCTATAACTTCAAGGATTGGTTTCATTGCTCAACTTTGATGCCCTCTCTTGTGGCCAGAATTATGTAGGCGACATTGGTCAAAAGAAAAGAGAAGCCTTTCATCTTCCATAAAAATGTTGTCAATTAATGCCAATAATAATGACCCCTGGTTTTCTGTTATCATAATAATTGCGATGTTTTCAGCAAGTCAATAGGTATTTCAATGCTCATGCGTAAATGTTACTGAGAGAATTATATTCATTTCTGTTGGTACCTTCAGATGTGGACATTTTAAATGAAACATTATTATTGATGTATTAAGTGTAATCTCATTAGTCTTGTGTATTTTCCCTTGCAGAAAAGTATCAGAAATTGCATTGGTCAACAA
Organism: Ladona fulva; assembly: GCA_000376725.2. Lineage (NCBI taxonomy): Eukaryota > Metazoa > Arthropoda > Insecta > Odonata > Libellulidae > Ladona > Ladona fulva. The sequence goes on along the minus strand of KZ308196.1, from coordinate 652,184 downwards.
TTAGAAAGAGGACTTCATACGTTTTCAATCTTATTATTACTTTGAAATCAAGTACTACAATCCTTGAAATACTATTGGAATTTTAATAACTTAATTGTGGTGGACTTCATAAGATTTTGTTGTTTCATATTTCAAGTTACTACAGCTGTGGTTAAGTCATGCAGAAGAATTACTTCCCCATGATTTAAATTTGCTTGTCTTATTTTCAGTAATTCTAATAATGGCTGACAAGGAGTTCTTTTTTAAATCATATTTTACACAGTTCTTTATCTTTCCTGCATTTTTTTTAGGTGGTGACATTTGGCACAGTTACTCTAATATAGATCATATTTTAAAAGACAGAAATGACTGTGATCACTTTCCATAACTTGCTTGTAATATATTGAAGTGCGTGTTTGTTGTAGAACATCTGATTAGGTGGATTACTGGACTGATTAGGTTCCTATTAAAGAGAAATATCTTTTGGGGGGTGCCAAATTTTTCCTTTCAATTTACATTCCCTACCTGTACAAAAATATTTGTGGTGGAAATTTTAGTGTTGCTGGTCCACGGTATTATGCCTAGCACTAGTCCTGACCACATGCATAAGCTGATATGTGGGATCGCTTGGAGGCCTATTCTGAATAATATTGTTATACAGCTTGATACTTGAATGAGTATTAATCACTGGCATGGGAAAAGCACCATGTATATATTATTTCAATATTGTAATTATCACAAATGGTTGAATGAGACTGGCAAATAATGCACCAGGGAGTCACACTAGGGAATATTAATTTGCTTATCTGTCATCCATCTGTTCTTGTTTTCAAAAAAATGGATCTTTAAGCTCTTTAGCTCATTGTCTCAGTGAATCCCTAAAAGAATTCAATACATATTCCTTATTAGCCAGGTTTGGAAGCTCCCTTTCAGATAAATCTGATATTATTATGACTAGTTTTACTTCATTACCCCAATTTTTTTATTTAAACATGGCTTTTGGTAGTATTTAGCAGGTATTTTTTTATTACGAGATTATAAGCTCCATTAGTCAGTTGCTAAAATCTCATCTATTGACTTGCAGCTGAATATTTTTCTGTTTTATTATGCAAAAAAGTAAGAAAATGATACATGTATAGAAAATACACTTAGAGTTTTAAAGGGTTTGTTACGATGGAGTATAAGATTTCAAACCTTGTGAAAAGTATGAAGTATTCAGATAATGTTATTGGCATAGAGTTTGTTCAATTAGCTGTTTCTTTGTCTTAAAATAGACTGAGGTTAAATGATAAGAAGTGTTACTTTTCATTCTTTGACTTGGGGATGAACATTTTGATAATATCTGCAATATTTCATGCTAACAATCTTGCACAGAGATTTAGTTGCGCACTTCTTTTCTAGAACACAAGAATGAAGTATTTGTCTATGTACATTCCTCTAATTTTAGCATTTTTACATTAGACCCCCACTTCACTGTGGATTTACAATATGGTAAAATAATGTTATAATGTACATTCATTGGGAAATTATGCTTCACATTATGATTCCTGGCCCACTTTACAATATCCTTTCAATGTTGTTTTCCTTCACGGTAGGCTATTACTCCATCAAACTCCTGGTCCTAATAAATTATTGATGTTACAATATATTATTCAGTTAAAGTGGCAGAAACCTTAAATACCTTAGAAACCTAAATTATATATGAAACGAGCTACAAGCAATCAGTATGTTATTGGGTTTAAAACATGATTGAGAATGTGGAACGGATTAATATCATAAAGCAAGGACCCACTGTATATTGGGTGATTGGTACCCCTTCTTACATAAAGGAGGGACTAATGCTTGTATAAGAAAATCTTATCTAGCATATAATTTGAGAACATTAAATATCTGATTATGTTGACTTCAGTGTCCAAAATCTAAATTATTCTCTTAACAATAGTTTATTGTTTTTGAAAGAGTTATCAACTTAAATTTTACTTATGATCTTTGAGTATTTGCACTCTAATTAATCTTCTTGTAGTAGCATAGATGGAGTACCAGCTTTAGATTCATGGATGCCCTGTAGTGACTAAAGTTCATTGTCTCAATTTTATTTTTTCTCTTTCGACTCACATTTCAATATTTTGTCATCAATTATTGTCTGCTAACCCTGTTGAAAACTCTAGGTGTTGTTTACTAATTCTCTTTTCACACAAAAGTATTCAATGCTGCTATAAATTATTATTACATAAAAGTACTTAAGTTGCAATTATTATTTATATTTACTGAAATTTTTTTTCAAAATTATTACTGTATATGTGTATTACTCATCAGTTACAAAAATAATCCTCACATAGACATTTTTATAATTAACCGACCTACATTAATTATTCTGTACTTGAGAGACTTTTTTCTTTCTAATATTCAAGAATTTGCTCTTCATTAATAGAAGCTTTAGTAAGTGGTTGCCTCACGTACTTACTGCCTGAGCAATGCCTTGTGTAGATATATTTTGAGATATTGCAAAAGAAGACAAACACGCCTATATATGTAGCTAAAATGTAGAATATCCCTCATTTTTGTATCCATTGGAGGTATAGCATCTATGAATTATTGAATACAGAATTCTGAAGTTAAGAATAGCCTTGGCAATTTTAAAATTTTAATTCAACAGGTGACTGTCCAATAGTGACATCACTTGTATTTAATATAGTCTAGTATGCAAAATGTTATATGTATATATGTCAGCCTTTTCTTAAAGATTGTTTTATCTTATTAGCTGGGATGGGGTCGATTAGAAGTTTTATCAGCCATATAATAATAATAATAAAGGACTTTATTCAGGGCGAGATTGAGACTAACAAGTCTCTTCTTACATCTAACCCTTCAATAACTAACCCCTTATGGGTCAGTGATAACCTTTTGAGGTAGACAACCAACTTGAATGATAGTATTCTCTATCCATAATGTTAACTATGCAGATGTTTACTCAGGTAGTGAAGATTTTACTCCAGCGGTTCTTCAAAGCTAGTCATATTTACTCTATAGCTTGTTTGATCCATTGATCATAGTTGTGTATTATTTGAAAAAGATCTTAGCTAATGTTCAGTTGTTTTGTCTAAGTAAGAGTGTGGTTCCAGAAGTACCGGACCTAACAAAGAAAAAACAAAATAATGGAGAAAAATTAAATTTATATCTCAACATAGTCTCCTTTTAGCTCAATACACTTTCCCAGCAATGTTCAATAGTTTTGATACCATATTTTTAGTGAGAACTGTCAAACTCCTCAAATAGCCATTAACTGCAGACTCCACCTCTTCCGTGTTGTTAAATCTATTACCACAGAGTCATTTTTCTCAAGTATGGAGAGAGAAAATAATACAAGGGGGCTAAATTGGCAAATAGGGTGTTTGAGGAAGCAGTTTGAACTGCCAACTCATTAATTTGGCCATAGCAATAACGGATATATGAACTGGTGCATTGTCATGATGAAACAGCACTTCCTTTTTTGCAACCGGGGCCGTTTTTTCTTGATTTGATCACTCAAATGCTGTAATAAGTTTCCATAATACTCGCTGTTGATTTTTTTCCTCTTTTAAGATAATCAAAGAGAATTATCGCACCTGCATCCCAAAAAAACAGATGCCATAACCATGCCAGCAGATGGAACTGTCTTATCCTTCTTTGGAGCAGATTCTCCTCTTGCAGTCCATTGTTTTGAGTATTCCTTTGCCTCAGGTGTGAAGTGATGGACCCATGCTTCATCCATGGTTATGAATCAACACAAAAAGTTGGCTTTATTGCTGTGAAACATCGCTAAACACTCGATTGAAACATCCTCACAAAGCTGTATTTGTTCCATTGTGAGCAAAGACTGCACCCATCTTGTGCACAGCTTACTCATGTCCAAATTTTTAATCAGTCTGCTATGTACAGCACTTTTTGAAATATCTGTCATGTGTGCTAGCTTGCACACTTTCAGTCAATGGTCATCCAACACCAGTTTGTAAATTTTCTTCGCCATTTCTGGTGTGGTCACCTCATTTGGTTGATTGCCTTGATGTTCATCTTGGCAGCTCGTATGGCCTTGTTTAAACTCTGCCATCCAATATTTTATCGTTGTAAGCGAAGGTACAGACTCCCCCAGAGTAGAATCTAGCTCAGCTTTGATATTGGTTGGACTAAGACCTTTCAAATGAAAAAATTGTATCACGTAACAATGACCAATTCTTTCCATATTTACAAATTCACTGAGAGTATTCACTATTGATGGCTGTCTTACAAATACTTAAAAACTTAGCGTCATGAAACTTAAAACTTATACTTTTTAAGGTTTGTACTTTTGACCATAGTAATTATTTTCAAACACCAATACCATCTGTATGTCAGGTTGGGTACTTCTGGGACTACCCTCATAAGCACATATCTAAGGTCATTAAGTACCACATGTCTAACGGCTGCTTGCAGGGTATTTATGTAGATATACTGTGATACCAACCATTGTGATATTTGGTTAAATTTTCTTAATTTTGTACCTAATTATTAATTTTTGTAGTATGCTGCTTGGAATTGGTGCTCTTAAGTAAGCACATTTGCTTATCTTCTCTCAATATGCATTTCACATTTCCATTCTAATAGGGGATCGGACATGGCTGGAATGAGTGGGAGCATGAGTGGAGGTGGAGGTGTGTCAGAAGTTGCAGGTGGCCAAACGCAGCCTCCAATGCTCTCCTTTAAGGCCTATCTGGCTACTCAAGATGACAACATAACAGACGAAGAAGCTATTCGGAAATACAATGAGTACAAGATGGAATTCCGGCGGCAACAGCTGAATGAGTTCTTTGTTGCCCACAAAGAGGAAGAATGGTAATGTGGCTTGAATTTTTTACATTCATTTATACTAATTATGTGTATGTTGGGTTTTGAATTCATATTTTGGAAAGGAAAGAAGAACCTTAGATAATTTTTTCCAGAATCCTTAGCTAAAGTGGCAGTTTGAATGTTCGAGATCTATTATTTTGTTGTTGGAATAATGTTAAGTTTACAGTGTTGTGAAGGTGGTGGTATAATATAAGTGAGAGCTAAAGTAATTATGCTGTATCGCCTCTTTATCTTCCTTATCTCCCTATATATTTTCTATCTGATGAACTGTAGAAGTAATAGAACTGCAAATGGTAGTATTATATCCATTATCTTGCCCATTTATTCCATTTATCATATTTCTTGACTTATCCTTGAATTAAAGAAAGTCTCTATTTGTCATTGCAGTATTATTATGTATTTATTCTGCGTTAGGTCACATGGTTATTTGAGAAAAACTGGTATAAAACAATGTAGTATTTTAATATTTCACCTATGTTTTCAGCTTTTTAACTTTGATTCAAAAGGTTCATAAATGTCAATCGTCTCTTATAAATATTGAACTTTGATCTATGTAATAGACAATGATTCACAATATGAGCCAGATTGAGTATTTAGTTACTGAAGATAGCTTTAATATCCAAGGACAATTATCGTTTAGTTGATTTGCCAGTTATTTTATCAGACTAAAGCTTATTTATTATTACATTATCAATAATAAATTTTGCAGGCTAATTATGTTAATTTATGGTGGTTTAATACTATAGTATGGATGATTTATTACTTAAAGAAGGCTACTTAATTAGTATAAATGTTTCTGAAACTAGGGTTTAATATTATATGAATTTCTTCCTTCTTATGCTTTTTGTAGTAAGTCACCGTAGGACTTCAATATCTGGCCATAAAAAAATTAGTGCAGTGGAATTAGTTGTCTTCAGATCTTTGTTTTCGGTCCTTAAGTTGGCTTAAAGACTTAATTGATACTCAGTTTTAATTTATCAGAGATTTTTTTCTGTTTTATTGGCCAAAACCAAAATTATTTTAAGACTATGGGTACTACATAAATCTATTAAAATCTCAATATTTATTATAAGAATATTAGGTCTCTTGATTTGCCTTGCAATGACATGGTTAGGTGGTAAAATCTTTCTAAAAATTTTGGTTAAAGGAATGCCTTTATTAGTATTTAATCCTCTGGTAAAATCTTTCCATCTCATTCAATTCTTTACTCCCTCTTAGCCTTTCTGGTGTGAGATTTCATGTAGTTCCTAAATAGTACCCTAATGGTTGGTCCAGTCTTTTTCTATGTTATTGACTCACATTTGCTAAGTTAGCCAATTACTACTTATCAAGGCGAGATGATGAAAACATACGTCCCAGATAGGAAGAATTACTATAATTTATGATTTGTGAATGTAGGAAGGGGTTGTACAAAGTAATTTTCAAGCAGAGGTAGCTTTGCTGTCTGTCTGCTAACTTTTATTATTCTATTCCTTGTATATAAAGCTTTCCAATAAACATAGCAAGAAAAGGTTAATTTAGTTAGTCATTGTTACCTTATGTATTTCTGACAGAGTTGTTTTTAAAGGTTTTGGAGATAACCTCTATCCTCCGAACAAGCTGCAATTCATTTCTTTCTGCCCTCACATTAGGAAATTGGCTATGTATCCTAAAAATTTCAAAAGAGAAACGTAATGCAAATATAATACCCACTAATGGTTTTGATGTGATAGTACAAAGGATAAAATTCTACTTAAAATATTATTAGATATTAGCATGACATTATTTTAGGCACTTTTATCTAAGCCTTAAATGTTTAATCAAAGTTTCTTGAATTTATTATTAGTTGAGGTACAGTCTTTCAAATTAAATTTTAAAAATAATTTTTAAGAAAGTCTTACAAGTTTTGAAGTGCAATTTCATACCATGGATAAGAAAGTAATCTTTCTTGAATATCACAGCTGCTCCCTACTTTAGTGAATCTCCTTTTACTTACAATTGCGCTTACTCTTAGGGGTTTTAATTTAAGAATAATTTTATTTTAGAAAAAGGGATTTCTTCTTGTCTTTGGCATTCTATTGCATGTTCTCTGGGCATGATTCATTAATTTTGATTAGCCATCTGAACATTAATTTCTCCTGTCATTGCTCTCATGAATGACAATAAAGGAAGAATTTCCATTGTAAGGGATTGTTATTTAATTTAATACGTAGAGAGTTCTAATGAGGAAAATAAGATATTGTGTGTTTCTGGATTAAAAAGCCATTTGGAATATTTTCTTTGTATTTCATGCAATGTTTAATGGAACTATAACTCATGAAACTCTGGAAATATTGGGAAGGAATTAGTTTACAAAAGCAACCATGCTTTCCCCAACCTTTAATAAAATCATTTCATGAATCGTTTTCATCATGAATTTAAGTGCAAGTGACTTGCTAAATTTACTTAATATTTAGTTTGTTTTCTTTAAAAATTATATTGAATGATGAGAGTTTGATGATGTTCCATAGACATTTTGGCAATCATGTTAGTGTAATATATTTCTAATCTCTAGTCTTTTAATTTTATAAGTTATTGGAGAAAATAATGGGCTAAAGCATGGGAATATTGTATAACTGAGCAGTTGCCATCATCATTATTCATTATTATTTAAATATCATTACCTAATATTTCAGTTTTTAAATTCATAGATAACTCTTCATAACCTTTTACATGGTGTCTTGTTAGCATCAAATAAAATATTCTGCTTTTATTTTTTTACTTTGGCTTGATTAGTTATTTTTACTATCTAATTGGCTATCATTTTTAGTGCTCATTGATTATCTTCTAACAAATGTATAGTCCTTGTGATTTACCAGGGGCAAATGTTTTTTTTAATAATTTTGTTAAATATTTTTCATTTAATTTGATTTCCTTATTCTATTTCTTAGTTCAAGATTACATTTTCCTTAAGCCTCCTTTATTATCCCTTAATTTAAACTTTATTGTCAGCATAAATATATGTGCACTCACATTTCTTTTAAAGGAAAAGGTTATATTTGTAAATTTTAGTGATCACAAACACACTAACTTTTATTCTTGCTTAGGATAAAAGCCTCTAGTGGTTTTGGGCCTCCAGAAAGTACTTGTAATGAGAATATGTGTTCTCTTGTCTTGCATTTACCCTTTTTACAAAGCGTAGACCAACTTAATCTTTGTGCACAGTATGCATTGATTAAACCTGTGCTATAACCTATTTATTTTTTCTGAACAGCTTGACATTATAGTAAAAATATTGCAACCAGCAAAAACAACAATTTGATGGAGAATCCAGTCATTTAAAGGAACACCAAAGAAGAGGAAATGGGACAAATGCAGATTCGATATGCATTTTTTATCTTGTGTGTGTTTTTTCAAGCTTGCGATCGTAATAAATCGAATATCAATCTTCTCAAGCATCTCCGCAATGGAAATGGAAAAATTGTGTAGTTACCGTTCTGTGTGTGAATACAGGATCGTTTATGGATCATGAGGGTGACACTGCCCTCGGATGAAGATATGCGAGGAAGGTCTTAGATCAGGGTTAGGGAAATCTTTAAACCTTAGCTAGCATAGGGTGGGCTACAAAGCCCTAATCGATCCAGTCAGACAACATGCATGCCACAGGTGAGGTTAATTTGTGTCTACGTTTAAAGAAATATAAATGTTTTTTGTTTATTATTCCTTTGGTAGGTATGAATTCTCGATGGGGTTTGAGCGGAATGTGAATTGAAACATTGTTCATGGTAGAGAAGGATGTAAGTTGGGTTGGAACTTTGATTGGATTATCATAATTTCACAAATATTCAGTCATTTACACATATTCCATTAATTCATTACTTTATCAACTGGGGATGGTTTTTCTTCTTTTTGTGAGTTTATATTATAAGTTACTCAAATCAACTTTATTTTTCTTCAGGTTCAAGATAAAATACCACCCAGAAGACTCCATAAAACGGAAAGATGAGCAAATGGGTGCCCTTAAAGTAAGCATTTCCACTTCTTCAAATGATATGTAAATTATGCATTTTCTGTTATGGTCTTAATACATAATCTACTCATAACTGACTGCCATATATACCCACTTCAAAAACCTACTGGTGTATAAGATGCAATAAGGTTTTTGGGATAATTGATTTTTTGTAATAAATACCATGGAAAATCTATATTCTCCTTCAAGTTGTGCCTTGCTTTCAACCTTTTTTTGTGGAAAAAATGTCCTTTACAATGGTGTATAAAATATTTTATACTTTTGAGCTTGTTATTCTATGGTTTCCTGAAATCTTCTGCTCCAATGGAACATAAATCCTCAGAAGTTACTAATACCTGTAAATGTTTATGATTAGCCAAATCTTTTAATATGTTCAGTTGATGACTTTTATTGCTTTATTTTACTGAAAGATTTCTTTCACTTTTGATTTTTACTTGGTACAACACTCAGCTGGGGGATTTTTGGGGAGGGGTTTGAATTTATGTTAGGGTAGTCATAACATTGCTACGTTTATATAATTAGTGATATCCACTCCATTAAGTTGTCTTCAGATATAATTTATGATGAAATGTTAGCTATTTCTCAGTTGATAATTAGCTGCATATTTTCTCACATGAATCCTGCATTCTTTGATTATGATTATTTAGAAACGAGTGACAATTTTCATGGAGTTTCTGGATAGTAGTCGCCTTGGTTCAGTGACTGTTGATGCCGACCAATCTGAAGCCCTTGTGCGTCTTCTGGATGCTGTTGTCATTCGACTTGAAGGAGGCACAGCTATAGATTTGAGAGCTCTTGAAAATCCCCCTGAAAACACAACACACCAGAGCCATGCGCAAGGAAGCTCCTCCATGCTGGTAAAGTCCCTGGCAATTTCCTTCCTCTTTTTTTCTTAATGAATTGCAAAGACCTTTAGCATGTATCAAAGTAAGTTTCCAGGATATCAATAGGCATGGATATTTAAGTTGAGAAAATTAGTTTATTTTAAATAAGTTTATCAGATATAAAACAGCAATTTTGTGAATGTATTTGAGCAAAATATATTGCTGCTGCTGAAAAAGTTGAAGAATATTATCTGTAGACACAGGCTAAACAATATTAACTAAACCAGATGAAAACCTAATAAATCTATCAAAGTATCCTTATACAACAAATGGTCTGGTTTATAAGCTGTTTTATCTACTAATAATTCATTGTACATATTATTTATTTCGGATTTGTTTGGAAATTTGTTTTTGGAATGTATTTGATGTTTTGAATGAATACTGCAAAATTAAGCCTAAGTTAATGCCTTACGAGTTGAATTTTATTCTAATTAAGACTCAAAGAAAATTAACTTACATGAAATACTGTATATCCTGTATTAAAAGCTTGTAATTTTTAATAAATTGTGTAATTTCTTTATGTATTTATTTTATTTTGTGAACATTGAGTAATATGTATGGCATAGATAATTTACATTTTCTTATATTTGTAGGCAATTACAGGAAGTACGGAAGCCTCGGGGGGAAGAAGTGGAGTACCAGATGCAACTCCAAGTTCACCAAATATAGCTAGTGAACGCCCATCAACACCTGGTGCCCAGGCAGGAGAAAAGAAGTCAGAAGGACCTGCTGTAGACAAATCAGAGGAAAGGTATTGTTTCCTAAATCAATTAAATTGGAATTCAAAGAAAATGATTGAAAATTATCATTTCTATTATTAATTAAATCTTACATTGAGATTAGGCCAAGATTGAGATTTCTCTTATAGCCCTAGCTCTGTCAGTTTGTAAGGTTTGATAAGTATAATTATCTTCCATTTGAAAATACATTAGTTTCACATGTTGTTTTATTCCATGAAATTGAAATATCTTAGTAATAATTCTCCTTAATGATGATGAAAGTGCTTTTTACCATCATTGTATTTAAATGAATGTCAATCAAGATAGTCATGTTGCTATTTTTTATACCTCTTTATCCTTAGTTTTTACTGTTATGGTTAAGAGGTTGCTCAGAATATAGGTTTTGGGAGTCATTTACTGTCTAAATGACAGTTTTCAGGACTCTTGGTTAGCCAAGTGAGCAATGTGTTTGACTTAGGTGAAAGCAGTCCCAGGTTTTGATCCCCAGTGGGAACCTACATGTGAAATGACCTCAGCTGGCAATGCACTTTTTGCAGTACTAATACTAATCACAGTTTTTACTAAGATGTAACAAATGATTATCCATCTTTAATTTTTTATTAATTTCATTTTTATTTTAAACATGTGAAGCAAGTATTAAAGCATTTTTATACATTTTGGACTAAGTTTATACACCTTTTTTTGGATTGATTGCTTGAGGGCATCGACAATTTAAACAAGTTATGACTAAGTGCTCCCTGCAAATATACTTTGACTCAGGTGCTGCTTTGTTGCAAAAATGTAATTAAAAGTACACAAAGTAAGTAATTAGTGAGATTTATTAGAGGAATGAGTGATCCCAGTCTGCCATACTGTTTGATACTCTTTGCAAACATTTTGCACAAAGGTAGAAGAAAAATAGTAATAAAGAAACTTTTGTTAAGAACTTCCTCATACATAGTCATATTATACAAAGTATTCAACTTGTATGGTACTCAAAAGGCCAGAGAAGGCATGGTGTTACAAGTGATTCATATTGTAAATGTTGGAGCCATCCAATCTCTTAGACTATATTCACAATCCTGAAGGGCTATTTGAGAAAAATTATTTTCAGTTTTACAATGGAGAAATGTAATTTTTCTTCTTATTCTAAACTGAAGAACACTAAAGAATTTTAGATTGTTCTCCATTTCATGATGCTTTTTTGTAGAAGAAAACTTTTATACTAGTACAGTGCTGTTTTCAAATATTACAAGGGAACATTTCAACTACTATTATGGTTATAAACTCCCTTAGACATATTTTAGGATCTTTAATCTTAATTTGTGCAAAATTTTGACTTTAAGATGATAAAAAACGTAATTTTTCTGATCCTGGTATCTGTAAATTAGATGAGTGAAACTATTGCTTGTTAACCAAACACAAAGTTACCAAGTTAAATTAATCCCCATTCCTAAATCAAACCTGTTATTTTTATAGAGATAGTATCATTTAACTTGATTCTTTCTAATTCTAGTAGTAAGCCTGAAGAGATCACCATGAAGCAAGATAATGGAATTGACACTGAGAAGACTCTTGAAAGCCAGATTCCACTGCCAAGCAAACCTAAACCTAAAGGTAATGTTTGCACTTTAAGCTCTTCATATTGTTATGTTTTTCAATATGGTGGAATTCTGTAAAAGAAGACCTGATAATTTTATGATTCTCTTTATTCACATGATGTACACATGCTCACTTCTACACTTTGGGAAGTACTGCCTTCATCCCCAAATCTTATTTTTGAAAATCAAAGGGTCCTTTCATAAGTGGCATAGAGCACTTAAACGTCTTGCTTAGTTCAGCTAGGGAACCCTTGGCATGTGGTCATCAACCTTAGGCATGCAGCTCATTGTCCACCCTTTAAAACCCCATTGTCCTGATCACTCATTTCCTCCATTGGGTGTGTCCATTTCTGGCAACAACCCTGCGTTCACAAAGCACAGATGACATTGCTCCTTACAGCTTCAGCCTGATGTCAGAAGTGACAATTCCTCCTGCTTACAGGAGGCTTCCAGTTACACCCGGGTTAGATATATCAATCTGTGGTCTTCATCTCTGGTAGATTTCTGAAAGAAGCCAAAAATTTAACTGGCATTTCACCAAATTTTTGTCCAGCATGCTTCTCACTATCCGTCAGTTCAATTTTTCTGCTCCACACCAAAGTTCTGGCATTGCTATAAAATGACATCTGCAATCCACTGCCACTTCTCAAAGTTTGTGCAGGGTCTCCACAGTGATCGATAGGTCGGCTTCAGGAAGGCTCGCTCCTTTGACACCAAATAGAATATCTACTTGTATACCAAGTAGATTATAGTAGCCAATCCATCTCTCCAACTGTAGCACCTCTTCCAACTGCTTTCTTTGTTCCTCCTCACACTTAAAACTTGTCAGGAATTCTTTGGCGATTCCCCCACTCATATTCAGGGCCTGCAAAATGCAATGTGTATTCCGTTGGTGCTTTCTGTTATTTGTTATTTCCATTGGTATCAACTGATTGGAATGGACAACTTTTGGTTTCCCCTCTGGGTTCTTAAGTATTCTGTAGACTATGTCATTGATTTGTTTGACGGTCTGGTATGGACACTTATTTTTTCTGTTGGGGGTTATATAACCATGCTAGGCCACCAAATTAATAGGCTCTCTCAAATGCTGTTTGATCATAACGGGTCTTCATTCGCTCTGTTACCCTGTTTGTTTCCAAGCAAACACATGTGTTGACTCATTCCTACATTCTAGGTCTTTTGCATATTCATCGCTGAACTGTTCTCTTGTTGGTGGCTTTCCAGGCATCAGCTCATGTTGAATTATTTGTGATTTCTTTTAAACTAAATTCTGACACTGAATGTTTCGTTTTCAACGTGGTGGAATTCTGTAAAGAAAGACCAGATAAAAAAACTGCCTTCTTCTATAAATCTTGTTTTTGAAAAAGTAAGGGTCCTTTCATAAGTGGAACAGGGCACTTGAATGTCTAGAATAGTTCAGTTAGAGAATCCTTGGTATGCAGTCATCGACCTTTGGTGCACTGTTCAATATATATATATATCTAATGTAAGTGTTAGGATAATCTTGAAACTTCATTTAAAATCTGCACAGATAGGTATTGAAGTTATGTTTGAGAGAAATCCCTTTTGACATAAAATATATAGGGATTTAACAGTGCTTTTAATAGTGTAAAGATTAAGCTGCCTCAATTCTCATTCTGACTTTTACTTCCCATTGATAGATATAACGACTAGCATGTTGTTTATTAGAGAAAATTTGAAAGATTTCTTGGTTAACTCAGATTATCTTCATCATTTCACTGGGACAAAATATCATTTTCATCAAAATTCTATCAAAGCAAATGCTGTGATGACTGGCCTAAATGTTATGGGTATCAGACAGTAAGCTACCACACAGTATTAAATTCTTAAAATCTCTTGATACCTTCAAATTAAGTCTAAAGAAATTATTTCATTATAGACTGATCTATTCAGTAGTGGAATAACTAAATTATGTCACTTTATAATTATGCATTGTATGACTATCTAATATGGTTTATGTATGCATATATATTAATATTTATTGTACCTTACCTGTATATCCTTGATAGTTCCTATACCTGCAGTACTGTACAGGGTTATTAAAATTATTATTATCATTTTTATTGTAAACATAGGCAGAGGAAAGAAAAGGAAAAGAGGATATGATTTCGAAAGTGGAGGGAGTGATGAGGATGATGATGATGACAAAGACGACGACGATGATGATATGGATGAAGATGATGATGGTGGAGATGAAGAACCGGTGCCACCTGGTTAGTATTTTTTTATATTTTGATTTAAGTTGTGGTTGTTAAATCTAAAGAAAATTTTGTAATTAGGGCCATTAAATAACTGGTATTTAAAAGACAAGATGTCAGTATTACTTGCTTTCAATAGAATTAGCAAAAGTTTTATTAGAATTATCGTCTCATTTCATGATCCAAGTTTTTTGCGTTCTCACTTTAAATTCCTATTTAAAGAGAGTAATACTGATTTTGTGATGGAATGAAAAAGTTCAAACAATTCATTTTCATAAACTGAATTAGGTATGATGAAGAAAACATCACTGAAACAACAATTTTTGCTCTAATATTTAAATGTTGTTAAGTGAGAATCATTGTTGGAAAACTTTGATACAATTATATTGCTAACAATTAGATAATTGCTGTGTTAAAAAAATGGCCTCATATCTCATTAGTTATGGTTCAAGTAATGTATTGATGAATAGTTATTGTATCTTAATTTCATGCAATTACTAAATTTGGCAAGAAAGTTCTATCTTCAAGCATTTGTTGTAGTTGATATTATGATAATAATATAAGGGTTAAATGGAAGATGGGACTCGTTAGTCCCAATTTCGCCCAATAAAAGACGTTTGTATTGTATTGTATATTATTGCTCAGTCTAGTTTGCTGGAAAATTACCCAGGTCCCATGTTCGAGTCCTGGCTTGTCGGATTTTTCTGGTTAGGGAATGGTATTTGTGTTCGTAGTAATTATTAGAATGAATGTAATTGGGTCCTCATGTTTCCATTATATAAATAATAATAATAAAATTTGGGAAAATAAGATGTTGTTGATGTGACCCAGTCAATGCCATTGGAAAAGTTGTAAGTTACTTAAATAAAATTGCTTTTGTTTGATGGAATCTGGCATGATAAATGAGGAAAGGTAGGGTTTTAGAGAATTGCTTCGAAATAAAACGTTGAAAATTGTTGGTGGTAAAATAAAATTCTATTACAGTCTTTCAGATTATACATTTCATATCTTCAAATATAATTTAGTTGTAAACAAATTAAACATTAAGGAAGCAAACAAAAATAGATAGGGTTCCTAGAGCAATATTAAAATATTATTATTTCTGTGTGTTATTATATTGCCCAAATCCTCTGAGGTATCAAGTAAAATTGATGATTTTGTATTGATTTTTAGGAATGGAAGATGAACCACCACCACCTGGCTTGGAAGGGAAAGAAGATGAAGATGATGAGGAAGAAAAGGAGGAAGAGGATGAATATGAGGATGCAAAGAGAAAAGAGGCAGAGAATGGTGATAAAAGTGAAGGAAGAGAAGATGGAGAGGAAGAGGATGAAGAAGAAGAAGTTGCAAAAAAGGAGACTCTTGTAGAAGAGGAGCCTAAAAAGGAAGAACCCAAAGCAAGCAGTGATCCAGAACAGCAAACTCCACGTCCGCTCCATAAGACGTCTTCCATCTTTCTCAGGAATCTTGCACCAACTATTACAAAACAGGAAGTTGAAGCAGTAAGTATTATTTAATTTTTTGCTGGAAAAGGCTTGTATGTTGTCTCTCATCTGACCGATTTACCAGGTTTGTGAGTTTACTCTCTTCCCCTGACGAAGAATGAAACTTAAAAAACCTAAAATTGACACAATTGAGATGATGCAAACAGGAGTGCTTGTAATTTTTCTCGCCTTAAAAGAGAACTATTCTCAGGGTGTGTTTAGTAAATAGCCTAACATGTTGAAAGCAGTGCATGGCTTAGAAAGGTGACTTCAGTGCCAATAATCTGTTGGTCTGGTTATGATCAGATAGCAACTCTTACCCTGAAAATCTTGTACCCTTATATATCTCTTTTTTTCATTGATGAGGAATGAGGAATTGGTCAAATTTGCCATTAGAAATTGTTTTTTTTATGAGACTTTGTGACATGCTACTTCTTGAATCAGAAGAAATTGAAAAAAAGATTGGTACTTTTCAGTTTTATTATCTGTTATTGAAAATGAGTTGCTTGAAAAAATAACTGCTTTCATTTAAATGGTTTATCTTTTCATTCCTTTACCTTATTTACCATTTGCTACATGTACGAAATTAAACACTGAGAGAAATGAGTGCTACGCCCACCATTTATACAGCTACCTCTTATCTAGATGATTTGAAAACTGAAAGCATATAAGATGAATTGTTTTAAAACTTAAGAAACTTTATGCTATCAGTATTTTAGTACACTTGCTTGGCTTTCCATAAAATGTTTTCATGGGCTTGTTGGTCTTTTCATTATCTGTTTCTCGTGTGTAGTGATCAATATGACATATTTGGGGAATCTGACTAGAGTAACCCATTGTATGGAAACTTTTTAGTTGCTTGGTGGTCAGATAAGTGTCATTCTGTACTTATCTCTTTATTCTCCATTTGCTAAATTAATTTTGGTTTCAACTGCTGATGTTATTTATTTCTTTATCTTTAGATGTGCAAGCGCTATCCAGGATTTCTCAGAGTGGCAATTGCTGATCCTCAGCCTGAAAGGAGGTGGTTCCGTCGTGGTTGGGTAACTTTTGAGCGATCAGTCAACATAAAAGATATATGTTGGAATCTTAATAATATAAGGGTAAGTATACTACTCCGTAAATTTACCTTCAGAATTTTATCTCCTTGGTCTATTGTTACTGAGTTGCTTGAGAGCTTGATTTGTTAGTTTCTGTTATGTTTAGCTTAATGAAATTCTTGTGATAATTCAGGAGATTTGTGTATCAAAAGATACTTTGATGTCTTGTTTGGTCTAAGCGTGACATATACTGTAGATGGAAATTTTCACTGTTTGGAATAAAATGAGTCTTATCGTTCATGTATTTTAGCTTAGAGATTGTGAACTTGGTGCAATAGTGAATCGAGATTTAAGTCGCCGGATAAGGACAGTAAATGGTGTCACATCTCATCGACAAGTTGTTCGGCATGATATCAAGCTGGCTGCACGCATAGTTCACAATTTGGATGCCAAATGTACCCTTTGGCAAGAAGAAGAAGAGGACAATGCCAATGGTGATAATAGCTCAGAGAAAGAAGAAAAGAAGAACAAATCGAAAAAGAACTCAGGGAAACATAAAAGTGATTCAGAAATTCCAGTAAGTATAGCTCTGTTGTAAAAGGCATACTTTTAAAAATTTTCCCTTCTACTAGTTCCATTTTCATACTTGAATTATGTTGACATGAGTATCTGAATATTTTCATCCCGTGTGTTTATTTTACAATTTCTTTTATTGGTTATATGTTAGCTTAAATTTTCTCACATTTGACTCTTCATTTTCATGTCAAACATTCAGTTCAATTTTAAATCGGTTCCAGTGAAATTTACCGTTACTTTCATTGTAAAGCATCATGTGTGTTCACATTGTTGATGGCTTTTCAATTTTTTTTTCACCCTCTAACTCAACTATGAATGGCTACTTCTATTCTAGGCAATTTTTAGAATGAACTCAAGTATTTTCAGAAATAGAAATCGATACCATTGAGTGACTCATTTCACTACAATACAATGAAACATTCTTTTTTTCAGAGCTTTGGTTTGGTTTCACGGAATCCAGTCCTTAAGAATATCACAGATTACTTAATTGAGGAAGCTTCAGCAGAAGAAGAAGAGCTTCTAGGAATGAGTAATTCTAACTCAGCTGCTACTGGTGCTGCTGCTGGTAGCTCTTCTTCAGCTGCTGGAGATCAGGAAGAAGGACAGTTACCTGCCGATGAAACATCAGTGTCTCACCCAACTGTTGAACGAGATGAAGCTCTTATTAAGGTAATTATACAAATTATCTATTGAAGAATGATTAAGTTCAACAGGAAGCTAAAAATGAAATTATTTCCATGATTCACTGTGTGGAATTTCATCATCAATGATTACAGGATCTAACTTGTTTACTGCTTTAGACAAATGTTAGTCCTTCTTTAACCCTTTCAGTGTTTTGGTTGACTTTATTCGTCAAAATTCTTTTTCAGTTTAGTACATAGTCCATGGTCCATAAAAAAATGTTTAATGATAAGGATATTTCTGAAAATACATGCAACGCATTAATACAAACTTCCTATATAATTTGTTAGAGGTTTTGCTTAAGCATTATGCCTGACAATTATTCTGTTGCTCTAAATGCATTTGCATTATTTTTTCTTATATAAATATTCAAGTTCCAATTCTCAATTTTATACTCTTTTCACCACAGAATTGCACTAAAAGAAGAAAGTGCTTTCAAAAAGAAACAATTTCGAAGGCCCATTCATAGAGTAATTCTTGGATATTCGCTTACCAGTAGAGAGAGCTTCTTAATTCATTTGGCAAAGACAATGGCTGGTCATATTATGGTTTGCCATTTTTCTAAGACAATATAGGCACAATAGGGTCTTTGTACTCCCTCATTTGCTTTTCATTGCATAAATAGATATCCTCATGTATTACATGCATAAGCATTAAACTTATGAATTTATAATGTAGAGGATTACTTTTTTGAAATTAAAAAAATAATACCTAAATCTGAAGTAATTTGGATTTATGAAAGACAGGAAAAAAATTCTTATTTTGCAGCAGCTCAAAATCACCCTAGTCCATTTCAACCTTCGACCTAGGAGTAAGAGAGATTCAAATCTCTTTGTCCTTGATGACATAATAATCATAGTAATTACACTATAGATTCAAAAGTTTCTTATAACTTATTTGATTAGTATATAATTGATATCTGTCATACTCAAAACTTTTATTGCCGTTTCCAAAAATCCATTTTTACAAAATTTTTTGTTTGATTCCATTTCCAAAGGAACAATTTGGCCTACCAGTGACATTTTGAATTAAAATCAAAACTAAACAAATTTACACAAAATTCATACTGATGTATATATTGACGGGATTCTATGTTATTGCAAGTAAAATTATGTATTGTTCATCCACACGAATACTTAAGTTTGCATATTTCACTAATGAACGGTAATAGTTATTTGAACAAATTTCTGACCTGAAATACATGATACTGAGGACAGGATTTTAAACATGCCATAGAAAGAAATATATATATATATATATATATATATATATCA
>KZ308196.1:587612-631953 GCA_000376725.2 Ladona fulva | reverse complement strand
GTCCTTGTAGATGCTGCATAAAAGTTGGATGTACTTGGCATCTATCCCTTGTTTCCCCAGTGCTTCCAGTGTGGAGGAGGTACTTACCGAGTCAAAGGCCTGGGCATAGTCCACGAAGCAGAGTACTAGTGGCATCTCGTATTCGTTCATTCTGCTGATAATTTTTTGCAGCGTGTGGATGTGGTCCATAGTGCTGAATCCCTTGTGAAATCCAGCTTGTTCTCTGGGTTGGGCAGCTGCCAGGGACGTCTTTAGACGTGCAGCTATTACTCTCATGAACATTTTGTAAATAACAGGAAGGAGGCTGATGGGGCGGTAGTTCTTCGAATCTTCCTTGCTTCCTTTCTTGTGCAAAAGGACAATCTTTGCATGGTTCCATTCCTTCGGAATTCTCCCTTATCTAAGGCAATTAGTGAATAACTGCGCTAGGACAGGAGATATTTCTGTAACACAAAGTTCAGATATTCTGCTAGCTATCAACTTAACTCCGAAAAAACTCAACTACAAAACTCAGAAAATCCCTCTTCTATTCTCCCAGAAGAAGTCACAGAGGCCATCAAGAAGATGAAGAATGGGAAGGCAGGAGGAGCTGATGGAGTTTTAGCAGTATATCTGAAACTTGGTGTTACAGAAATATCTCCTGTTCCAGCGCAGTCATTTGCTAATTGCCTTAGATAAAGGAGAATTCCGAAGGAATGGAACCATACAAAGATTGTCCTTTTGCACATTAAATTTGATTGAAATTTTAGTCAGACAAAGATGTAATTGATGATTAATTTTGTTCTTTGCTCAAGTACTTTTTGTGCTTTGGAGAGTGTTTCGGTAATGAAGTTTTTGTTTTCTTTTTTTATTGTGATCTTAAAAATTCTGTGAATTGGCATTTCCTTTCCAGCATTTATATTTTTTAATTTTAATTTGTAACATTAAACCTCTGTTTTAGGTGTTGGATCGACTTCTCCTCTATCTAAGAATTGTCCATTCAGTAGACTATTACAACCATTGTGAATATCCAAATGAAGATGAAATGCCTAATAGATGCGGAATAATGCACGCTAGAGGTAGCCCTCCTTCTTCCAAAGTAAGTTGATTTCATTGTTTATTTTTTCATCCTCTAAAGTTTCAAAGTTGTTTTAGTATCTTTGTGTAAATAGAAATTAGCTCCCTCATACAATTATCCTGTGTCAATCTTTTTATATTTTTACATTTTAAGCTTTTGATGTTTCATTAAATTTTTTATTTTTTATGCTTTATTCATTATGTAGGTTACACAACAGGAAATAAGTGATTATTGCAGAACATTTGAACAGAAGATAGCTTCGTTCTTGCAGCCAACTGTTAAACTAACAGAAGATGAGTTTGTCAAATTAGGTGCCAAGGATCCTGATAGGTACCCATTAAATATATTTTATGAAACTAAGAAAGCTAAATTTCATATTTTATTGTGAGTTTTTAAGGTGTTTTTAAATATTCATATTATATGGTGGAAATCCATCAACAAAAAATTCTGGGGACTAACCTAGACCTTTCACTTTAATTCCTAGGCAATGCAGACTGTTTCTTTAAATTCACAGATAGATTCCATAGATACTTATCATTTTTCATAGGTTTTAATAATTTAACTTTTAACAAGTGAAATCTGTAATTTAATTACATTTACTCAGTTTGCAATAAAATTATTTTAAAATTTGTGGGAAAATATCAATTTGGAATATCCACATTAAAATACAGAATGTTATTCCTTCCATATATGCTGTTTTTTGTTCTCTAAAGAGTTTTGGGAATATTTTCCTACAAATTATAAAATGATTTTGTGTTGTCCTTTTTTTCTGAAATTAATTGATTAACATAGAAAAATTAATAATTAGCCCATTCATATTGCAGTTAGTGCCTTTTGCTAATTTATTTTATTGTCATTTCCATGCTACTGTGAAGTGAGGTGGAAAAGTTCATCATATCAAATACACAGGAGTTGTCAAAGGATAAGTGGCTGTGTCCGCTATCAGGAAAGAAATTCAGAGGTCCAGAGTTTGTGAGGAAGCATATATTTAACAAACATGGGGAGAAAGTGGAAGAAGTGAAAAAAGAGGTAAATGTCGTATATTTATGAAAATTTGGAAGTAAAACTGATGAGTAACATTTGTATCTGTATGGTGAGGAATTATGCTTTTTTGTTTGTAGGTGGAATACTTCAACAATTACCTCCGGGATCCTAAAAGGCCACAACTGCCTGAACATCCAGGCAACAGACCTGGTAGGAAGGAAGCTATGCTAGGTGGAGGAGGTCCAGGAGATCGTGAGCCTTATTCTTCACAAGCCTACATGCCCCAGTGAGTGTCAATATATCTTGCTTGTGTGATGTGATAGCAATATGGTTCTTCATATGTAAATGGCTGCAAAATATCCTATATACTGCTGAGTTGTCACCATGAAAAATTGGCATATCATAACTATTCCTATTCTTTGTCACTCTGTAGTTAATGATCTTCCTTTCTGGTAATTCATATTAAGGAGGAAAGATACCTTGCAAATGCGGTGTAGCTGCAGAATACAGGTTATATTTTCATACCACCATTGTATGAATACCACATTTCTCAATATTATTTGCAATATTCATGAATTATTCCTGCTCTGAAAATGAGCCTTTTTCATTAATGATGTTTGATATGGATAGTTTGGGAGATGAAACTCTTTTATAAAAAAAGGTTTCGTCGATGTATACTTGTTGATAGTGTATGTATAATTACTGATATTGTGTATATTTATAATTTTGATTTAACATTCTAGTAATTCAACATTAAAGTGTCATTCAAACTTCAAGTCAATTACCTATCAAATTCAGAGGAATCATTGTAATTTATAGTCCTGAGAACCCTTTTAAATATAAATGGAAGCAATGAAAGATATTTATAGTAAGATTAGAAACTCGCTTAAAATATCCATTTTGTTTACTCTTCAGTTATGGATATGGCTATGGAGGTGGTGGTGGAAGACATTTTGCCAATAGTTATGGTAGTGGAGGGTATGGTGGATATGGTAGAGATTCTTATGCCAGAGGTGGAGTTGATGGATACGCTCGATCTAATCCAAGAGCTTACAGCAGATCCAGGTGAGTCTTAAAATTTTTTCTGAGTGTAAATAGCATTAAGCTTTCTAACTTTATTGCAACCTTTTAGTTTCTTCTATATGCCCTTAAAAATGTCTATTTGAAGATTAGATACTTTTACGCGGATATAATACCACTCTTCCTCTTTTCAAATTTCTTACCAAGTTTTACTACTAGTTTCTGCTAACTTCCATGTATTTCATCTGCTTTACTCTTTGTCAGTCAACTCCTCAACAAATTTCTTGGAAATTTATAGTTGAGCTTGTCGGGCAATTCATGTTGATTTCAGCTAAACATCTCTAGGATTATGTAATACTTAACTCAAACCCTCATTTTCATTCTCAGGGTGGTTTCCCAAAGTGAATATTCCAATCGTCCTCTTGTCGCCTACAATGATCTGGATATGCCTGATGAGAAGGAGTTCTTCTGATAAACAATTAATTTCATTTCTTTTATATGTGTAGAATTATTAGGGTGCAAAACTGCCCCCACTGTTCTCATTGATTCTGATTGAGAAGTAATGAAGAGATTGTAATGTTAAATCGAGTATAAAGTCTGCAGGCTATTTCACTCCTCTGCATTGGACAACTTACAGTATTATTTTGTTTCATTCAGGTTGAATGCAGAAGTTGCTGTTACTCTTGCTCTTGAAATAATGCGTTTTATAATTTTTGTACATGATCAGATGATTTAGGAATTTAAAAGAATCAAATTCCATTGCAATGTCCCTGTGGAAGAAGAACATCATTTCATGTTACTTACATGAAAACTTTCCTGCAAACATTATTTCTGGACCAAAGTGGTAAAAATATGTAGCCTTACATATATTTGATTGTTATTGGATGCTTCAATGATGACATTTTAATAATTTAAAAGAGAAAATTTCATGTAATAATAATGCTTTTCGAGTCATAAAAGATGCTTGTCTCTGACACATTCTCATTTAGAAACCCTTTGTTTTAGGAAATATACCTATTCATGGTTGATTAACTTTGTTGTCAAGTTTTAGTGAGAGATCTTTGTGAGTCTTAATTGTGATCAATTGACAGAATAGCAGATCATTTAATGGAAAATGATCTTTTTAGCATACAATTTGTAAATAAATTTTTAATAAAGATGCTAAACTTTTTAAGTTCTTAGTTTTTCTTTAAAATGGTTCTATTTATCAAAGGAGGAACAGTCCAGGAATGAGGATTAGCATTCCTGTATAATTCACAGGATTTTAGCTTTAAACTAAGCTGTAGTAATTTTACATTACATTATCATTAAATCATATTAAATCCTTATATAAGGTTGTCATAATTGCCTAAGACGTTCCTGTATATCAAACTTTGCATACCTCTATGTAGGTCTGCACCATTTTTTGGAATAGTTATTTTTATTTCCACCTCTTTTCCTGGCATTTTATGTGAATGCCATTCTTTTAAGGATTTGTCGCAAATTCCAACACATCTAGTGAACCTCAAAATTTCATATTCTTTGTGTACATTGGAAAGTATCTTAAATTGATAATCCTCTTAGTCTTGAGTTTCTTTCATTATTTCAGAACTCTTTGGGAGAGGAGTTAAGCCGTCTTATTTATTTCACTATTTTTCTTGACTGAATTGTTTTGGGAAAATGTTTTATCTTCTTAAATTAAGTTAAACTATTCGAAAAATGTTCAAAGTAACAAATTTAATGCTCTTGAGAAAACACCCAAAACTCTACCTCTTTGGGTATTTTCAAGCACATCTTGATGAGCAAAGTTACCTTCCCTTCCGCTCTTGAAAAAGTTTCTACCCTGTATTGATTTATTTGGTAACTGAAAATGGTTGCCTTGAAGCATATATGTTCACATATTATTTAATAGTTCTTTTTTGAGTGCAGATATTATTTTCTATTTTATCTCCTTAATTAGAATGGTTAAATGATGCTTCCTCGTCCTTCCTCCCTTTCGATTGCAGGGGCGACTATAGACCAGTCATACACTACAGGGATTTGGATGCTCCTCGTGAACCCGAAGAGTTCTGAAAATTGAAATGGAAAGACAGCATTAAAATTAAAGAATTTATGTAGGGGATATTGAGCAGTATTGTTGAAATATATAACTGAAAATTTGGATTGTAAAATTTTATTTGAAGTTTGTATAAGTTTCTAGAACATGTGCATTTTATTTGTTGTCCAAAACCCCTTTCCATTTTTTGAGTTGAAGTGCATGGGATTTCCTCTTGTGTTACTTAAGAGAAGGTTAAAAGCTTTGAATTTGTGTATTTTCAGACGTGAATAAATCTTCATTTTTTATTGATAACATATTATTTTGATTCTTGTTATATTTTTCAAGACCAATTTATGATTATCCCTATCATAATGTCACATAGGTAATCATTTTATTTAATGTTCATGCTTGATACATTTAATAATTCTTGGGGGTTAATTTTCTTATCTGTACCTGTTTTTATCAGAATACAAACAAAGAATTCTAGAAATTTTACTACCTGATATTTATTCCTTATTATCCTTAAGTCTATTTGCCAAGCAGCAACATTTCTGTAATCTCATCTCATATTATGTATTGTTCTGGGCAATAAAGACAGCATAGGGATGGATCTGATTTTTCATTTCTTTGCATGTTTTTCTCTTCAAATATTTGTTCACTAATGATATAATTTACCTTGTTATGTTAAGACTTATCAGAAATTGTCTGTTTCTACTTCTTGGTTTGATTGTTAAATTAGATTTTATTTGCTTCCTCATTGTTAATTTTGAAATTTAGCTAACCATTTTGAAAACTGCTGTATTTAAACTTTTATTATGCTTACTCATCCAAAAGTTTTGATATTCCTAAGAAGATTTTGCAAAAAAAATATTTGGAGCAGTATCATGATGGAAATACAGTCGAGTTGACGATAAAATGGTAGGAAAAACAAAATGAATCTTACACATTACTTAAATTTTGGAAAGGATTCTAAGTGGAAATCTCTCTAAAATGCTTATTTCTCACAATTTGAAAGTAATTCTTATGCAGAATTTACAAATTTTGAAAAATTTGAGTAAATATTCTGAAGTGCGAGCTGAAATATTAAGAAAGAAGGGGTTAAGAAAAGTGGTGAGGCTTGGGCAGGGAAATAACCCCTGAGCTAAAAAGATACTTAATTTTTATGTTAGGGCCAACTTTAATGGTTCATTTCCATCATCTTAATCTTTGTGTCTTGTGTGCCAAACTAAACTTAAAGGTGCAAAAAGGAAAGTTGAACCTTCACCTATTCACAGTACCCCTATTTCTAGGAAATATCTGATAATATACTACTGTATGGAATTAGTTATGTTAAATAGTTTGTACATCCTTTGTTAGCTACTGTACTGTCTCTCAGTAAGATATGTAAGAGTACTTGGATGACAGTGTGAATATGAGATATGTGTATAGAGACACACAGAATATGAATTTGAAAACCCGTAGTTATATTTCGTGAGCCAGTAGTGCTGTCTTTATTGCACCATCTGTGAGGGTGCTTTGTTTCATCAAAATTCAACTCAAGTTTCCCCATTAACTGAAAATAAAAGTGAAATTGTAATTTATCCATAAAATAAATGCAGCTACCTCTTGTTTCTTGGAATTTATTTTCAATTTAGGACACAGTGTAGCATGGAGAGGACATTGGCATAGGGTATCCACATGGGTCAGGATATCCAATCAGAGTGGGAAGTGAGTGATTTTGAAATTTGCAGCTCTTATAAATCAATTTCCAGATGCTACCTTTACTACAGTGGTGTGAGCTGATTGGGATCAGTAAGAAAGACAAACCATACCTCGAGCAAACAGGCAAATTGCCTGTCCTTATAATTACTCATCCTTGTGCTTTCCACATAACCTGTACAATTTGACATAGAATAATTAATTGTTTAATTTCTAGTTTTTTGTTCTGCCTTGCATTTCCTTTTTAAGGATTTTCTTAAAAGTTTATCGTTAAAGTTAAATACATTTATGCTTGCAGCAAACTTTATCTATGGTGGTAAAACATGTGTATCAAAACTTTCTGAGTCAAGTAAATACTACTGGGATGTATCATGTGCATAAGAACAGTGGAATAGAGAAAGATTCAGTAATGGTAAAGTATTGAATGGGAGTAAACTGAAAAAAGTATGCATCAAATGGGTGGTATTGGAGATCTGCATGAGCTCAAACTAGGTAATACAAATGTTTTCTGGGCTTGAGCAGCATACTGTTAGTATTAGGACCTGGCTGGGCTTGGTTATTTTTTCAATGGATTGGGCCTTTGACCAAATACTGTAAAAGCTGTTTAAGAAGCTCTTCAGAGACCAAATGAAAACCACGCTATGAATAGGATAGCTTTTTAATTGGGATATGACAATTTTTGATTTCACATATACTGGAAAAAAAGGGAAGGGTTTTTTTACTTTGGTTTTTGAGAAGTGCTTTACTCCTTAAAATGAAAAGGAATCTTCTTTAATTTGTTCCATTACCCAATGCAGAAGGTTGGATATCTTGAGTCTACAAACTATTGTTGTGTAATATAGGTTCATTTTCAAAATATTTTTAAAGAATCATCAGCTTATCAGTTAAAGGGAGTGCCTTCCTTCATTTTTCAATCTACACTGAAGCAATTTTTAACAGACTGACAATTGAGAAAGAATAAAGAACTTCTTAACAGGATTGTGCTAGGCAGTCACCCATCCGATGCTATGCTCAGCAGCCCACCAAACACTCCACTGCTACTATGGTTAATTTGATATGTTCACAACATGAAATTGCAACAAAAAGAACCTCTTATAAGCAAATTTTTAATCTAACATTCTACCCTAAGACGAAAATGATATAGAATATCTTACAGTCAAAACATCAGTTCTAACAGGGAGAGCTAAGTAAAGCAGGTTATAGTGCAACTGGGGACTGAAAATCCATCTGATAACTGGTGGCAGAGCCTTAAGTCTTAAAGGGGTTTCACTGTGCCAATGCAGGCTTCTAATGAGAAAACTGAAATAATATGGCTGTATGAAATCTTTTCATTTCTCTTCTGGGGTCTAAACTGGTTTCTTTCTTTTCTCTCTGAGCGCCAGCAAGCTGTAAAGGGACCTGATGGTGAATTATCTCAATGGTCACTGATTTCTTGTGGGGTCCCTCAGGGGTCTGTTCTTGGGCTGCTACTATTTTCGTTATATGTGAGGGATTTACCCAATAATATGAAATGTTGTAAATATGTTTTATGCTGAAAATTTACAGATTTATTGTCATTGCAAGGTAGAAGATATCAATGAAACTATTGTGAAATTAAATGCTGATATTGAAAGTATTCATAGCTGGGCATGTAAAAATAATTTTGCCCTTAGTAGTCCCAAGACAAAATTCATTATTTGGGAGCTTGTGCATGTTAAATTCCCTCAATATTGACCTTCCTAAAATTCTTGTTGGCGGTGACAAAATTCAATACTCAACTTCAGTTCATAACTTAGGTGTTATTATGAATAATAGTCTATCATGGACTGAACATGTATCTTCCATGTCAAATAAGGTGAATTCTACACTATACACATTAAAATTAAATAAGCATCTTTTAGCCATCCATATTCGAAAAAACTTCTTTTATCTCTCATATTTCCAATTATTGATTACTGCTGCCTAGTTTATTATGATCTATGTGAGTCATTAAACATTAGAGTGCAACGCTTAATTAATTCCTGTTTAAGATTTATATTCAATATAAAGAACATGTTAGTCCATATTTAAATGAACTAGGTTGGCTGAGGATTCACTCAAGACAGAAATACCTTTTGGGTGCATTTATTTACTCCACTCTCAAAAATAAAAGACCCAACTATCTACTTGAGAATTTTAAAAGTAGACCTTCACACAGTTACTGCATGAATACAAGGGGTCCTGACGATAACTTCTATTCCTCTCACAAAACTACCGCTTTCCAAAAATCTTTTGTCTCTGCAATTAATCTTTAGAATTCCCTTCCAAATAGCATAAGAAATGCAAGGAGTTTATGCCAATTTAAATATTTACTTTTCTTGTATCTTCGGACACTAGTGCAATTGTATATTGTAATTTAAATTGTATGTATATTATATTATTCTAAACTGTATTATATAATTAATTACTATTTTGTTTTCTGTGAGAATGTATATGGATTTGTATGATTTTGATGTTGTCCTTAGATGGCTTTCTGCCACAGGGCATCAATAAATATTATTATTATGCAGAGTATGGATGTAAGCAAAATGGCCTTTGCAGTTGTTCATACATTAAAGAACCAGGATGGTACTAGACTTGTCACCTTAGGGAAGAGACAGTGTTTTTATCTCATGAGATAAAGTCACTTCTCTTTTAGTATTGGATAAAGCTGATTTACCTGTAGGAAAGGGCATTTTCATAAAAAGAAATGATCAGGTTAAAGATCTTCTAAATTGAAGGTTTAAGATGCTGTACATAGGTACGACAATCGCAAGTTAATTTAATAAGGAAGGGCAATCCAATAAAGGGCTGTGTCCACCCATAACCTTAGCCATGCCCCTGGTAAAGACACTCGTATGAAGCTGGTAGTGGTGAATGAGATCATAAGCAGGATAGATACAGGTCGAAGACTAAAATGAAATGGATGTCAAAAGCGAGAATTATACAAGAAAAGAAAAGTGTGAACAGTTGTAAAGCAAAAAACCTTGCTGATAAGCATGTATTTCCTGAAAAGTAGTTTGATGACATACTATCGTATATCTTCAGGAGAAATGTTTTCTATATCATTAAAATCGCGTTCCCATCCTTATCAGTCTGTTTCTTAACTATAGCATAGAATTATTTGGCATATAATTTCATCGGGTATCGCAACCTTTACTGAAAATAGAGTCGGATTTCATTTTAACTCGAAATGGTGAGCCTTGGAAATTTTAAAAATGCAGGAAATCCTGGAGACGTTGGAAAGTAATTTTTAGTAAAATTTGAATGATAAAATTTTTAATTCGTTGTATCCTTGGTAGTTTATCTCCCGAAATACAGCTTCTATATGTCAGTAATATAATAAATTTAGTTATTTAAGTAAAGTACGTATCCTAACTTCTTGCCGTGTACCATTGAAACGAAGATTACCCTTCGTCATTTGATGAAACCGATTGCGATTTTTCAATAAATTGTGGAATAAGAACGTGTTTCATTCCACTTCGTACAGAACCACGAACCGATAGTCAGTCAGTAGTAAATTAATGCGTGTTGCAATCGCAAAATTAATTTAACTTATTTAATTAATAAATTTAAAAAATATGAGTTATTCAGAGACTAAAGTTTCTCAAGTTGACTTTCACAGGGAATTTAAACACTACGTTCATCTGGTTTCACAAAATCTTCCATCGCCTTGCATTCGCGCTAAAAAGATGAGTGCGTTTACATAGATGAAAAAAGAGCCAGAAAAACAAATTAATTTGTAGGCCTCTCCTCAAAACTATGCAGCTTTAATATTGACAACAATACTGCGATTTTAAAGTTCAATCCTTGTACAAATGTAGTCGTTCAAATGAGCTCTAAGCGCTCTAAGATAGGTCTTTTATAACTTTTATAATATCGTGATATCGTCATTCGATTGAAACTTATAGTTCCCAATTTTGACGTTGGGCGCGTTGACTGTAAACAATAAGGATGAGAACTTCTCTCCATAATCGAATGAAGTCTACCGTTTGAAGTTGGGCAGGTGAGAGGTGTGGTTTGTGTCAAGGAAGTTCTTCCATCAGTGAAATATTTTGGTGTTTTCATGGATCTAATTTTTTTCTCCAAGATGTCAAGCTTTCAGGATTAGATGAAGCACGCATCATTATAGAGATAAACGGTGAGTACATTGATAGATAACATTTTCATACCAAAATTATGCGAAAAACAATTTAAATAAAAAGGCTCTTACGCGTTTAGTTTAGTACAAACTAAATGATAACGAGATTGTTTATAGTATCGTACTTTTTCATTTATGTGAACGCTGAGGATTCTGACTCTCGCGAACACTTCTTTAAATTACAAAATCTACAGAATTGCAGCGGGAATCAAAACATTTTAACTCTATGTGGAACTTAGTTCGTTCATAAAATTCAGGAGGCTTCTTAAGAGGCTAAGTTAATGACTTATCAAGTTGTTGACATTGCCTGATCTAAATCTCAAAATTCGTTCAGCAAGAAATTCTGTCTTTAAACTGTATGATTCAGCTCTTGGAATCTTACGCGCTCATATCGGTCTTCTTACAAGGACAGACACAGATCTCCAGGTTTTTTTATTCTACATAACAGTTAATTATAAATAAAATAGGAGCGAAGAAGAATAGCATTTATCTGACTATTGTGCATCTCTTGTATAAAGAAAGCAGTTGGGAATTATATTTTCATTGCTCTATTTATTTTCATTGTGATGATTCACCATTCACAAAAGGGAAACATAACGCGTATAAATTACGCAATTTTACTTTTACAGTATTTAGTGGTAATAAAGTTGTTTTGGTCGTTTAGTGTTCGCCGAAGAAGACTCTGCTACCATTACTTTCGAAAGTAGTCATAAATTCAGTAGAGTACATCTACTGGAATTCTTCTTCATTTTTTATTTTGGATTCTTCATGAATTCTTCATTTTCGATGTGCAAAGTTATTTTTAAAACATTATATTTAGACAATTACAGTACCGCTCCTGCATATTATTCTTCTTCATGTATCTTTCAGTTCATTTTTCACAAATTTCATATCTATCTTGAAGTAGCCGTAAACTATTTCTCATGCCACCTTCGTATTTTTAAGACATTCACGCATTTTTCTTTATTATATAACCTTTCTTCTCATGTTTTTACGTTTTATCCTCCTCCACCTTTCCTTTGTATAACTCTGTAGAATCGGCGAGATTATATGCTATATTATTCGTAGAGCGCTTTCCCGGTCCGCGGTGTGTGAGATTTTTATCTTTAATTCCGTTTGGTTTCAGCATTATTGTTTTCTGATGTAGAGCATTTATAGATTTAACGTTTAAATTTTAATCCTTTGTCTACATTTTCGAAAGTGTAAGATGTATTTCAGAACTGAGGACCTACTAAAGTACCATCTGTAAGGGACGTCTTTGAATTTGTTAAGAATATAGTTACAAAAATCTACTAAAATTAACAGATATTTCTGAATATCATACAGCGATTTTGAAAGACATTTACATAATCAGAAACTCCGGAATTGAAAGTTTCATTTTAGTTTAAACATGTCTGTCTATTCGTCGGAGGTACGAAGGTATTAGGAATTACACAGTTGACAGATTACATCTCTGTAATAATACGAACTTTCGTTGCAAAGCATTTTCTTTATTTGATTGAATTTGTTAGGCGATCAGAAATGGGAGAAATCTGATGAATACAAAGTATGAGGGAGCATCTTTTAAATATCAGGGAAAAAAATCAGATTAATACGGCCAACTCAGAAAAGAGCAATTATAACATTTGTCATCTCAAGGTTTTTCATTCCGATGGTTGAAGATATGCAGTTAACGAGTCACATATGATTTAATTCTCAAATTAAAAAGATAGAAGTCGCAGCATCGTAATAATTGTGATGGTATAGGTAATACTCTCCTATTTCTCTTCGGGGGATCCTTAAAGTGGGTCACTGAGAATTTGCTCATTCGAGTTCGCTATCACATAAGAATTCCAAGGACAAAAATGACGAATAATAAAATTAATGATTATTCGATATAATTTACCGTACTTAATGATTACAATAGAATGGTTTTTCAAACTCTTTAAAAGAAAACAGTGGTTTAATATAATTACAGCCAATTTTGGTGTGATTTCGATTGTGCATAAATTACCATTTAATTTTCCTATCGTGTTTTTATTTTGAACTTACTCTATTTTCCCGTAATTCCAGTCTCTTTTATAGAAATTCGTGTTGTTGTAGCTGCGATGGGTTCCGAATCGGTCGCGAGAGATGGATCGAAACTTGTGCAGAATAACTAGGAAGGAAGCTTGTGACGTTATGTTTGCACTTATTGTTAGTAGACGACGCGGAAGTGATAATTCCTATCTGGGATTAGCGGGAGGAAAGCGTTCACTAAGATAGCATTCGTTACCGCTTAGAAGCGAAGCGTAAAAAAATCGTTTCTGCTAACTTGAATGGTGTCCTTATTTTCATTCTGTTCGATAAGAGATCAATGATGCCTCGTATTTACTTCATCTCATTTATATATTTATTTTATAAGTTTGTTTTTTCGCCATCTGGCCTGGCGGCAACGCCCAATGGGAGTCTAATTTGTTTAATAAATTTTAATTTTTCCCGGCATTTGCCCAAACGTGGAAGGGATTTATCAAAGTGTTAAGATTATTATTCGTAAACAGAATGTCATCCCGACGATAGTTGGCACTTCGGTCTACTTCAGAACCTGTCTACCTTTTGAAGATAATCGTTGATTGGCGAAGTTGGTCATACAAGGGATCCCTTGAATATATCCTACTGGAACTCAGTTCCTTTCTAATTTAGGCAATTGACATGACTTTCTTCGGTTTGTTTGGGTGATAGATTCCTGATTCAATTTAAGCATTGAAAATTTTGTCGTTACGAAAAGAAAATAACAGTGTAATGAACTTGTTTCATATGATTTATCCGAATCTAACGTTTACCAAAAGGGCCTCTAATAAAAGTGAAACATGTATCGGAATAAATTTTAAAATGCTGCATTATAATTTTCCTTTGTCTTTGTGTGTATTCATCTATTCAAAACATAGTATTTGACGGATTTAATTAATTTATTTTTCGGGTTAACCTTTCCCTGAACAGTTATTCAATTATTTGTAATTTATTTTCGTTATTCATTCTGTACAGTATAAAATACCTGCGTTTACAATGGAAACTCCCCTATCAGTCGTAGATAAAATACCTTCCAAATGCAGCCAAAACTTATTTGTTACTGAATGAATTTTAATAAAATAATTCTCATAAATTAAGCTAAGATAATCAGTTACTCTTCGCAGACGTTTTTCCAATGGGCTTGTAACAAAATTATGAATATCTCCAAGGAAGGAAATTATTTTCAGCTACGGTATATGGCATAATTATTATCCTAGTTTGGCATGATGTGAATGGTGTACGTAATTCGCAGGAAATAGGTACAAGGTGTTATGTAGGTGTAGCTAATTCAGCTTGTTAGCCTATAGGTTTGGTATTTACTTATTGTAGGATTACGGAGATTCTCATTTGCATTAGTTCTATATAGTATGTTGAATTTTGGACCATGTATCCACATAAGCTTGGGAATAATTAAGATTTATTTTTAAAAGAAAAGAAAGACTTAACGAACTAATTTCTCAGAAATGGTATACAACAGAGATAAATTGATAACGAAGGTTAATCCATTTTCCCGTCATAGTTTCCTGTTTCCTTTGACTTAAAAGTGATTTTTCGTGGACCAAACGTGCTTCTAATGCTGTGGATGTTTTTTTAGTTCGCACGAACATTTACGTACCTCAACGAAAGACTACACACATTTTAACTGCCAAAAATACAACAAAAGTAAAGGTAATTAGTGGAATCACTTTCCTTTATCTAGCCCTATAATTCTTTAATAAAACTTTCCTAAATGATCCTTTCTAATTCAAGTATATTTTAGGAATTTTTACACGTGGAGGTATAAGATCAGCGACTAAATAATTAATGAAATAACAAAATGATAAGTGAGAAAGAAATAATATAATTAAAAAACAACAAGAATAATTATTCTTTAATTGAATGGACAGCTCTACCATGGGTTCTAATAATATTAATATTTATATGATTGTCCTATTCAATTTCCCTATTCATTTATATTATGAGTTTTCATTTAAGAAAAATACGAAGACAATCTTATTCCCCTTCGGATCATCTTGGAACGACTTAACGTATGTTTTTCCTATGCGAATCTCGTTTCCAGGGCATAAGTTATGAAGGGCATTTGGTACACAATGTAGCTGCTTTGCAATATTATGAATTAAGGCCTCCAAATACAAAATATCCGAGTTATTCTGATTGTCAATGACCTCTGAATGGTTAGGTATTCGTTCCTAATCGGTGCTCTAGTATCTCTTACGATATCGTCTGTTCTAATCGCTCGAGGGATTTTCTCTTGGCGGCCTTGAGAGGCCTTTTCCGAGGCCACTCTCAGCTGCCTTTTCAGCGTAGTTGGCGGTGGATATTTGCGTATTTCAGGCTCTCTTGCACTTTTCGCTCTCTTGTAGATGTAAATATGATGGTCCAGAGGTTTTGCTTGATGAAAGGCGGTTCGTTCGAAAGAAGCGAAAGAGAGTGTTTATAGTAGAAAAATAGTTCGGCCTATGGGAATAGTTATAAGATTTAGCTAATTAGCACAGCTTGATCTTTATCTCTTTCCTTACTTACACACTGTAATGTGCCCATTCCTCTAGGCCTAATGTGAGCAACCACTTAGCTCCAAGTATCCAACTCGGGGCCGTTCCATATCAAACCCGTTCGGAGCGGCCCAGTAGATAATTTGTCACCGGAAGTTTCGTTTATCTTCTTGTCTTAATGCCTGTTACCCGAATTGTAAGCTTGAAAATTTTATAAATACCTATCTTAGATGTGAACTATAATTGCTTTAAACATCGTTGCAATAAAACTATGGAAGTGACGATTTGAAACACGTTATTAACATTCAGAAAATGCGGTTCACTGGAAGTCTAAGGTTGGACCCTCGACTTACATTTGTTCGAACCTTTTTTGTACTCAGGTTTATTTGCTCTGAATTTAAGAGATGTATCTAACGCACACTTGATGATGTAGTATTTTATTTATTCAGAGCTATTATTTTTACTTCGCAACATTGAACTCTTACCGAGGGTCGAACCTATGAAAATATGACAAGAAGTCTCTCATATTTGCCGAGACCATTCAGGTTGAAATTTCTCCAGTTTCATCAAACTTTCCGAGCATTCGCTTTAATGCATAAAAATAGCGGAGATAGTTCAGCGGAGGAACGGCGCGAGGAGAATGTTAGAATGAATTGACCTTCAAATCAGGAATGCTTTAGGAGGATTGGTTATAGCCGTAGGCAATTTATAGATCTTTTGCTTACCGAATAGCGTCGGGGAATAGTTTTTATGTTTTGGTTCGAAGGTTAAATTCCAAGGATTCAATGCACGGGGATATTCATTTGTTTGCATGTATTCAAAGAGTTCGAGGACTTCGTTCGTGAAAGACGCAGTGGATATAATGCATCCACCTTGCTACTTTGGCAAAACCTAGTATCGAAATAAAAATCAGAGATTGATGCCAGTATAAGTCTATTCAAAATTTCACTTGGAAAGTTATGGATTTGGTTAGTAGGCAAAATGGTGCATATATCCCTTGAAACATTCCGAAAGGCGGCTAGAAGTGTATATAATGGAGATGCAAATGGCATGCAGTTGCAGTATAAAGAGGTATTTACATAAATCGAAAATGTTATTGGATGAAGTCTATCGGTTTCATATTTTTTTTCGCAGAAAACCTATTTAGCTCGAAAAAACAATGGTATTTTTGTCATCAATTTACTCTTTAATTCTTTTTCTGTTACTTACTGAATTTTTCGACGAAGTTCATTCATCTCCTTGCGTTTTCTGATCACCAGATGTCCTTGATTCCACTCAAGATCATTCACATTTGCTTTTCTGCTCTTATTATCTCTTCGTTCATCCATTTAATAGTATCTTCTCGATCATACGTATAATTTGGTATCTGGTTATGTAAGGAAATATTCCAAAATAACGTATTAAGGTACTGGATAATTCATCTGCTCGAGACGAAATATTTATGTTCTAAATCGGGTAATTCTAGGATAGATTCCGGATTACTATTTGAGACCAAGGAAACGATTACGTTAGATCCTCTATTGTTTGGTAATTTCTTTGATAGCTTTATGTTTTTAGGACTTCTTACTTAGGAGATGATTTCTTCAATTAAATCTGAGCATAAAAATATTGCAAGAAGCAGTCGTAATGAAGTTGTGAATCACATTAATTTTAAATTATTTAAACGTACGGCTGAATTTTGCTTTGCGAAGGCATCGCTTGTTATATACGGAAAAATGTTGGTCAGCGAGACAAAATTCAAGCTTTAATTTCAACTCTTATTCTCCGAATAGTTCTCGGTTTATTGCATTTCAGAATTGTTTGATCATACCGGAATTTCATTATAATGAATTAAAATATCCTAAAATTGATTTTATGGAGAGAATTGCTATTACTTTCTAAACGTGTGTATTGCCAATGTCTTCATTTTGCGAATGGTATCTTTGTTATCTTATATGACGTTGTAAGCGAACTGGAAATATGTTGATATTTAATCGATACTTTAAATAGAGCAATCTTGGTTTTCTTTTCAGGGACGAGTTCGAGTTTAGTAATTTCCATTCGTTAAATATGTGTCGCCTTTGAACTGAACGATTTGGTGTGTGTACGAAGACGTCCTTGTTTACGTCAAACCAGTCCCTTCAGAGACGATTATCCTTCTCTTGATTTTCCAAAGGTGCCGAGACCTACTTCTTTAATCAGAAACATTCTTATCCTCCGCTATTTTAAACCCAATAGGACTTTCAAAGTTAATAATGACTGTTGAATCATCTTCAGCAAAAATAAATGTTTATGGAAACATGACATAAGCAACAAAATCTTCTACTTAAGCATTTTTATTATGCACATTGTAGAAGTTGTCGCAGTTATTACGGATACTCTCTTTTTTGTTTAAAGATATTGCAAATTTACTAGATTTAACGGAAATAGGTGGCAAAATCCAGGTGAACACGTTTGTTATCCTTGTTTACATTCTACTGTTACTCACTCTCCTTTTGTGTTAGGAATCATTTTTTCTACGTATGGCTTCCTGCTGACCTTCGTTAATCGAGCGTTGTTGCATTTCCTCGTTCGCATGTGCGCAGTGTTGTGTTTTATTATCGCTTATCGTTTGTTTCATTATCGCTCGCAAACGTTGGGAGGACATAATATGAGTAATTTTTATTAAAATGGTGTCAACGGCCGTGAGATTAAGAGTGTGGGCTCGTGTTGAAAACGAAGTTATCGCCAGCTGTTCCGAAAATTCATTGATATTCTACCCGAAATAGCGAAAGAGAATTCAGAACGAAGGTGTCACAGCGACCTTCTCTCCGATACGAGAAACTGATAGGATGATTCAAGTAGATGGAGTATTTACGTCCGCTCCCCTCTGACCTTGGGAAAGGGCGTACACTTGCCTCCTTAAACAACTGAAATTTTTCTATTCGGAGCTGATCTATAATGGGTGCCTCCTTTAGATTCCCTTACATCTTCTTTGAAACTACTGAGTAGATTAATGTTTTATCTACGTATATTTCGTTGAAGATAGTTCACAGTATGTATTTCTTGTGAATTGAATGCAAAACGCTGTTGAGCTAAATATAGAAGTATATCTTGTGAATTCCGCTAAATTTTTATGTGCGTTATGTAGTGATAACGTTTAATTCTTTATTTCCTAGTTAAGAAAAAATTCCAAGAA
The DNA here is from genome assembly GCA_000376725.2 of Ladona fulva. NCBI lineage: Eukaryota > Metazoa > Arthropoda > Insecta > Odonata > Libellulidae > Ladona > Ladona fulva. The sequence goes on along the minus strand of KZ308196.1, from coordinate 613,362 downwards.
GTCAAGGCCGTCGACTATACCATTTAGTATCGAGCGAGATAACTCATATAGTTCCATCTTAAAAGTATGAATTAATAGTAAGGTGTATAACGAATGGGTACTGTTAACAGTAAAGGACATTAGATCACCGAATTGAATTCCCATTAGTAATACTGTGTAGAGTGTGAATTCCATGACGTAGATTTAGGAAAGATAATATTCCTAACTAGCATAAGTAGAGAGCATCGTTGTGTCTTTAATGTAGCAGCTAAAAATATTTGTGGAATGTATTGCGTGATTTCAGATGAGATGTTTTTTAATTGATTGCCGTTACCACCATCAACTGCTGGAAAAAATATTCCCAATTCCTAAAATTATACTGTGTAATAATACGTTTGTATTGTAACACATATATTTACATAAAAGATTAATTAATTCTTTTTTTGTATTTAAGGTTTTTATTAAGGCGAGATTGAGATTAAAAAGTCTCTTCTTCCATCTAACCTGTCGTCAATGTTATTATTAAAACATGAATAAATTTTTAAATAGAAATAGAGAGAAAACTTAAGAAGAATTTGAGGATGTAAAAGAGTATGCATAAAATAATTGCAATGCAAATTTCCTTCGATGCATTTTTATCAAGATGAAAAATATTCATATAAAACAATCTATCATCGCTGTATAAATTTAATAAAAGCAAATAAAAACTAAACAAAAAGAATAAATCGCAATAATTATTTTTTTGCTATATTTTAGTAAGCATCACGGCAACGAATTCATAAATTAAAGTTGTGTTTACAATTAGTTGTGGTTGTGTTAGTGGCCGGAGAATGTTAACATCAAAGAACTGCTGCAAAAAAATCCGATAATATGATTTCACTCAAAGCATACCTTTTCTACTTATATTTTGGCCAACACTGGTGAGCAAATGAAGCAAAAGAGCATTAAAGACATTTACCATCGCGTCATTCGTCGCTATGACAATTGGCGAATTAAAAATGGGTGACCGGGTCAAGAAGTTTTCTTTCACTTGTCCATTGACCCATTCGATCGAACGTGCAGCCCTCTTCACTCCTTATGCGCTTCCTTTCACCCTCACGTGAAAAACCTCTTCTATCACGCCCTGCACACACCTCCGCTCTCGATATAGTGAAACGAAGCTCAGTTGTCGCTCCATCGAGTTATTTATCTTTATAAATTGCTAAGGAAACCTAACATCCGGAAGTTAGATAAAATGTAGGGTAAATACTATCAGAAAATCATATAAATCTCCTGCCAAAGATGATTACCAGATATTCAATTACCTCATTTGCAACGTTGAAGGTATATTTTTTTCAAAGCGTTCGTGGCTAAAGTTGTTTACTTAAATCTCGTCTGTTAAAGATTGCTGGATTAGCATCCCTTCAACCATGAACTACAAATAACATCTTGAAGGGAATGAGGCTTACTATCCAAGATGTTTCCCATGCCTCTCTTTCTTAGCCATAATGCTATGAGCGAGAAACAGCCTCGAGGCTGCAATACGTACAATGACCCCCATGAGTAACTCTTTTTAATGCATAACATGTTTTTTAAGGTTTCGTATTCATACAGCAATGAAGAAGACTAACAATGAGATATAGGGAAATGAATGACACATTATCTTATATTTTGGACCAGAAGGTATTTAAAAATATTCATCAAAGCACGAGGTAAGGCTGTACTCCATTTAAGGATGCCTCGCTGTCGACTTCACTTTTTTCTTTATATTTATCAAGAAAACTCAAGCATTAAAATATTCAATTCTGTTAAAGTATAAACTATCTAGCTCAAATTTGTAATTAAAGTTTTGTGTTTCATAGATATAGATACATGTTATTTTTATTATTATTACGGTATTTTATTTTAATTCGGTATACTCTTACGGCTTAAGAAGTACAAATTAATAGACAGACAAGTTGATAAATAAAAACTAATACACACAACTAGATGTAGATACATACAAAAACACAAAGGTTTGTGTGAAATTTGGTTTTCATGAAAGTTCCTTTTTTGCGTTCACATCCTCGCTTAATATTGCAATTTTTAAAAATTACTTATCTTTTAGAAAACAGAGCTCCGTAAACTGCGGTGCAATTCAAGATATGACCGTGATTCGATGTCACTCTTTATTCCTGCTGCTGGAACAGTTAACCAGAAGAACTATTTAGGCGATCATGCGAGTAGGAGGAGATGAAATGAAGATACTTAATTATTTTGTAATCAGTGAAAATCCAACCCATCGTTACGGTTTTTCGTCTTTCAATAGGACACTGTGTCTTCCCTCCGGTTCCATCTCCAAGCTCATTTCCTCCATTCGCACATCGCGTTTTCCTCTCATAACGGGACGCATGACGTCACAGCTCGTGAAGGATTTTACTTCCCGTCTCCCAGTTCCTCTCCCTCCCTCTTTCACCCCTTTAATCTCACCAAATAATCGCTTCTCTTGCCATTGCATCTCTATTTATCCTTTTTTCTCTTCAAGCCACTCTTTACATGGCGCATCCCTCATCTACCAGCCCTTTACGCGTTACTAGGCGGCATAGTTTGTTTCCATCTCAAGCGAAGAGACAGCCCAACCCATTGAGTCATTCTCATCATGCGCGGAGAATAGGTTATGGTCCGATTTTTCCGCCTCTTTTTTCGAATGAACTTCCGAGTGTGTTGACGATGTAGCGGATTTCATGTGTATTTTCACGCTGATTTTGGTGTTTTTTGATCTGATCATCTTCCTTTGAACGATTTCCTTTTTTAAATTAGCTTCTCGTTCCGGCGTTCGCCTCTGAACTCGTTGATGAATGAGCTAAACTTCTTGATGTTGTGATTTATTCGCTTTCGGAGCATTCCTTAAATCGAGGGTGCTCTTTATTTCCTCCGTTGATTCGCGTGTGATATTTATCGGTAACTGTGGACGATTAACAGTTTCGTTTAATTTATCTCCTCTTCCGTTAGCCTTACGGTTTGATTTTCGAGAGCGATTACAACTGATACCACGTAATGTACGGGATTAATACCTCTTTCATTAGACTGTAAAACACCCTACAGTAACCCATTTCTGGCAAAGTTTCGAAAACGCAACATTATTGTTGAATGTGAAATTGTTATGTTAGATATACATTTTCGATTTTTTTTGCTCTGTATGTTCCAGTCGAAGTTTTTTATTAATATTTAACGCAGAAATATCATCATTAACAATTATTATTTTTCCGTAATAAATTTTTAAATTTGTAGAATTTTCGCTTACGTGAATCTACCGGAAGGTAAATTTTTTACTACACAATTAAAATTTGCTGAGTGTTTTTTATTGATATCTCTTAGAAGAATAGTATCTATTGAACATCTTCTCTGATTTATTTCCGAAGGAAAACATTTTTCCTCCTCTAGTTTCGAGACTTAAGACTAGTTTCGGCCAAAGTTGCGAAAACGCAACATTGTTTTTTCATATTTATAATTCTTTTACAGTTCATATTTTTTACTCTTCATATTTAACACTTCAATATAGCATTACAAAAGAAAATACGGTAAATTTCTCATTATTTGTAATCTTGGCCGTTAATGGGTTAACCATCACTTTAAAAGCTGGAGACGCGGCTAACTAATAATAATAACAAGGGATGCTATTCCCTATTCGTCGTTCACGAAGGTGAATCGGCCTCACCGTAGGTGTGATCCCTCTGGTGAGGCGGTGAAGTCGAATCGCTGAACATGGGAAACACTAAAGCAGAGGTGGTTTTAGAGACAGGCGACCGCTTAGAGCCTCGCACCTTAAAAATGTTTGACTTAGAATATCGGTATTATGACGATTCAAATCTCCGTTGAATCTTTCTCTGTATAGCGCTAGGAAAGTATGTTGTGATTTACAAGTTTATTTTGAATGAAGGAATATACTACACTGAGAAAAACAGTACTGTAGATTTGTTGATGCTTCAAGAAATTATGAATTTATGAGAGATATTATTTCTTAACTGGTGTTCCCGAACAAAGTATCAGTCATCAATTGAATAATTTAGCGACCGGGCTAAAATGACCATAGAATTCATCTTTCAAATGTAAGACCTGAATATATTTGGGTGATCGAAATATTATGGTATACTCAACCCCATCATGTAAATATTTTCGTCATACGACCAGTTAGTGGGCTTCGCATCTTCTAAGGAGGCTCCTGCTCAAGAAACACTATATAGTACGTATTTCGGAAACTAAGTTTCCATCTTCAGTAGCTACATCATACTGTTTTATGATTCCAAAGAATTATTCGGGTAAAGATATTTCGCAATGGGTAATTTCCGTCGTAATACTGCAATGTTATGTCGAACGATGGTGGAATTATATTTGCCCTCCGTATGAAAGATGCAAATGTGCGGCATACAGATAATTTGGAATTTACTAATTGAGTATTTAGGCAGCTCTCAAATAATAAGTTTCGGTAATAATAAATATTAATTAAACGTAGGGGTTACGAATATTTTTTTATTGTAGAGTGAAAATAGATTTCCTCATAGGTTGTTTGAGAAGGCGTATCGAAGTATTATCTTCATCTTCTTGTTTCCAACCGATACTTGCTCTATAGTCTTTTAATCATAGCCATCTATTTTCTCTGACGATACTTGTATAGCGTGATTTCAGTGATATGAATCAAGCAGAAGAATATAAGACTCGACTGATAACGAGGTTGGAAGAATGCCTACCGGTTTAACCTCATACTGATTTCATGGCTTACGTACGAAAGTATCGTTCGGAATTAAAACAGGAAAGGAGTAAGGAAACTTAGGACAGATTTGAAAACCTATCTCCTGAACTTAATCTTCTGTGCCAGATTGTTATTTGTTATAGCAAAATGTTCCCCAGTAGTACGGAATGCAGCCATGTTAACCGTTTGGTCGCCTCAAGTACTCCCAGTAATATTGCCCAATAGTGATAAAGCAAGGAGACGGAAATCGTTTGGCTGAGAATGGCTTCGGGCGAAATTCTCTGCATCTCACATCGGTGCAGGTACTCGAAATCTTCCTTGGAGTGTTGAGTGGAAGCGTTGTTGCTTTTGACACCCTCCCCTTCGCGAGACCCAAATAAAAGAGGGTGCCCTGGTTTTCTCCTTCCCAAACCTAATCGGAAAGAAGCAAAGAGATATTTTAAGAACGTGATTTACATTGATGAACGTAACGAATAATTAGCAGATATAAGTTCATGGGGATTTAGCAACTTTGTCTTGACTGCATTATTACACATCTCCTCGCTCTTAAGGATATAACATAGAAATTCCCACACAGCGTCGTTCTGGATGACATTTATCATTAAAGGAATGTATGTACTAATCTTTAGTAGTAAATTCGCACTTTTTTCAGTCTCATTTTTCTTCATGATCTGAAATTTAACAAAAAAAAACTCTCATTACCGTAATATCACTCAAATCAGATCTTGATTATTCATAGACAAGTTGTAATTACTCGAGAACGAACATATCGTTTGTGTACTTAACACTTGCCTAAGTTAGGTGCAATTGAATTCTTTATGTTGGAATATTCAGTTCAAATTATAATTAGATATTTTATATTTATGATCTTAAATTTTCGAATAACTGTCTTTTTATAATTTTAGTCTATTTTTTACTGAAATATAAATTTATTTGACGTATCTATAAACGAAGAATCTCGTTCACCTTAGAAGAGTATGTGTTTCCTATCTTTCCATCATATCTAGAAAGTTAGATGAAAGCTAGAATTTCTCCTAGTTCAGCCTCTATTCTCCTCTTCATTCCATTTAATTCATGAATTTCATCCTCCGTTAAAACAGTTTTATTCTACTCCGTCATAGTGACTGCAGATCTTCTTTCATGGAATATGACGCAGTTCAGAAAGACCCTCATGAAATCATTACCCCTTTCTCATATTCTGAGATCGAGATTAGAAAATGACCTTCTTAGTGCTGCTAGTGGAAGAATTGTCATTGAACGTGTGCAATTCGCTCATTATTAGCCTACTTAAATTGGTTGGAGAAGAGTCCGATAGCAGTTGATAATCGTGAGCAAATGTGAAGTGGCCCATAAGATTCTCATAAGATATCTGCAGTACAGATATCTTATGAGAATCAACATTTAAGCAGAATCAACATCTTATGCAGATTCTGCAAATTTCATGATTATATTACTGGATTGTTTTCCCTTTTCCAAACTACGTTGCTTTCGGAGTTCAAGAAATGCCTAATGCAAAATTTTGCTGATAGAAAAATTTAGTAAAAATTTTTAGAAAAATTAATAAATTTTTAAAGAAAGATTTAGCAATTTTTAGAAAAAAAATTAGTAGTTTTTTAGAAAAATTTCGTAAAGTTTGTTATTAAGTTCTAAATTTAAAGTTTAGTGCCTATACGTTTTGTTGGAGGAAGGTACTTCATCGCGACGCGGGCTCCTACGCAAGGTATTTTAAATGAGAAGTTTACTTGAAGTATATGGGCGACGCGCGGCTAAGAAAAGTCGTAGCTAATTCAAATCCAAAGAACTCTTTGACAGGATGGGGAATTTGTTCTTTTCTTTTCGGTTGTCGCTTCATGTGAATATTTGTGCTTGATCATGCCGATGTCTGGCAATCAAGAATATCAAGATCGCCCTTCGACGTAAAATAGCACAATTTTAGAAAAAAAACGATATGTGCCAATAAACAGAGTCCAAACGAATAATGCTTACTCGCACGTGGATAAAAACCTACCTATGGTGATGTGAGTGCGTCATATCTTTTCGGATAACATGAAGTAACCCGATGACTCTTTCCATGAGAATTTTTCTCCCTGTGGTGAATTCTCGAGCCATTCGCAATGCTGTACTCGACAATCCGCTCCACATTCTGCGCAAAGTGCCCTTCGGTCATTCGTTTCATCGGAGTTAGCAAACATTAAACGCGAGAAAAGTAAGACAAAGATGACCGCGTTGGTTGTATGATAACTTTCCTGTGACGTTATCGATTAGACATCACTCACTCTCTCCTCGAATACGTGCAGTCGTTTCAGGTGTTCCCCTGACCCAAATGCAAGTGCGATCATCGAGGTAACTCCTCTCTCCGTCACCTGTCCTTCTCGGCATTCGAACTTCGCCCTGTAGTGCGCAAGGCCTTCGCGCTCGCTTCCTCGTTGGGATATTCAACGGGCAATAATAGAGAAATACGAAAATCTTTTTCTTGGTTCCAGATTTTGAAACATGACTTTTCTTAGCAAATTGCGTACGCCATGCATGCCATTGAGGTTGATTCGTGCGCATTGAAATAGAAAGGATAAAGGTTGAGCAAATTAAAATGAAATGGCCGTTGTAAATATTCTTGGAGATTCTTCAAGTTCAAGCCGATACAGTAGCTTATTAAGGTATTACAGGGAATTTATCGGGTGAGGTATGGGTGTATGCCCTTTTTGGTTAGCGGGCCAAATGATTCCGAAAATTCGATGGCTTAACGAGGGAAAGCATTGATAAAATCAATTTAAACATCTCCGAATTAATCGCACCTATAGTATTAAGTATCCATTTTAAAATTGCTTTGACAGCTAATGTCCTTTCGCACGTTAGCCCTCACCCAGAATCGAACCCGGAACAGCTTTCACCGAAGTTGAACGCGTTACCCACATGGCTATCCGTAGGCTGAATCGTGTCTATAATATCTACAGGAACACAATAATACAAAAAAAAATACTTTGAAAAAGTTATGTATTACTTCTAATTACGTACATTAACATGAAGCAAATATTTTTTCGACTGCTTCGGGCCGCACACAGTTCTCAAATGGGTCGGATCATTCCGAGGATTTGAGTTCCTGCCACCATGGGGTATTAAGCTGTCTTGTGGACTTGCCTTGTATCTGTTATAATACTTAGTTTCAACTGTCGGAGTATCTGCATATTTCATTTGAGTATTCCATGTCGATCATTTGCAGGTTTCGGAGGCTTTTTCATTCATGCACTTTATTTCTAATATAATTTGTTTAATCTTTGTCAGTTACAAACCAAATGCATCGCATTCACTTCATTATTCTTCTAAAACAACGACGATTTCCGTTCTTGCACATTAAATATCAGTAAATCAAACCTCATTCTATAAGTGGAGTATTAAACCTCATGGAACCTCCATTTAAATATGTTTCCAGAGCCCTATCTGTTTCTGTTTTCGCATTTGACAGAATCATATTCGTGCAGCTTACATGTACAATTCTGATGTCTTGCGTTATCGTTATGTTTTCCCTTAATTCTTCTTTAATCAGCAGGACCGATTGTCTTTGCGATTCATGATAATTATAAATTTAAATGGAAAATCCTGTGCAATTTTTGCTTCCTCTATTTCGATAAAGACTAAATTTCTTTATTATCTATATTTACATAACTTTAATAAAAGTTTGAGGACTAACTTCAGCCCGAGTGAGATTTCATGGATCACTTATTAAATGAGATTTTTAAAACAATTTATTCTCTATTATTCTAAAACTTTAGGAAAAATCTATACTCGTTCAGACTCATTTTAAAGCACTATATTCTCCGAAATTGAAAGTATAGTTGAAGGGAGGAAATGTAGAGGAGCATCTCAGTTGAATAACGAGAGGCGGGTGATGAAGAGTACTTGGAAGATGAGATAAAAATGTTAGAGAATGAAGCTATTGGTTCGAAACGGAATGAATTTCAGAATTGCAGCAATTCAATCCTTTAATATTCGATGTTAGGTGGAATTTTAAAAATCTAACGAGTATTTATAGGATATTGCTGTAAATGATGTTTTCTGACTTTTTCAAAGATGTACCTTTAAAAGGAAGGTGTTGATCTGTCTTAGATATCTCAAGAGATAAGGTAGTCATTGTGCGAATATCTTGAATCGAACAAACTCTTCAGTATTTGCAAGATATTGGGCATTCTTCCTTGTTATACTTCTTCATTCAGTATATTTCTCCCACGTAATGATTCAGATGTTTATTTCACTGTAATCTTTTCATAAATGATAATTATCATATTTCTCGTTCGTAGTTTTAGTGACTAGTGAAATATACTTTGGATTGTCAATGCTATGGTACAGGAAAACGGGTAAGGGTGATTTTGCGCAAGATGGTGCGCACCCAGGAAAAATACCAAGGAAGAATGGACTTGAAAAATGTCTGACTGGACCGGGAATCGAATCCAGGTCTCCCAATTGCCGGCCGGTGCTCTGTCCGTTGAGCTATCCCGGCAGAACATTTCTCCAAGCCATTCGGGAGACTTTGTGGGCAAGGACGCTGCGAGTTCGTCCACATGGTGGCATCGTTCGTGGTCTCGAATACTATGGTGTAATTTAGTGGTCCTACGTACTGTAAGATCGAAGAGGAATTAAATCTTTAGAAATGCAATCCTTTCTAGTAGCCTCTGGTTATTTATGGAGTAAAGTTCCTAAATGTACATTAGAGTGAGCTATGATTATGATAAGTTCTCTTCCCGTTTCTGAGTGGACAATGTAATCTTAGAGGTCGACGATTTGTCTTTTCTTCTCGTCATACTTATGTGGGAAAAGCAGGCATAAACAGACATTATTTCCCCCATCTATGACTAATTGTAAGGAATCTTTTCATCATGCAGTAGCATCTCTTTCGCTTATCGTACGAATCTTCCATTTTACCTGCTATCTTCCGTAGTTATAGTCATTTTGATATATTTACGCTTACCTTTAATCATAATTACTAAAAGGGACGTCGCATTAAAGACAGAGTGCGTGGTCTGTCGTTCGGTAGATAAAATCTCCTCAACGACGAGTCATCTTCGTTTATACGTTCACTGAGCAAGATAACATCTCCTTCGCTTCTTTGCATCTCCGTGCTTGGACTCGAGCATCTGTTTCTTCCAGATGTTTCCAGCATTTGTTTTGATTTGTTTGGAATCTTCGCTCAAGAACCAATTCGTAGTGTATGAAGGCGGTAAAAATATTTTTAATACCTATGATGTTATGTATATAGAATTATAATTTCTTTGTCTTTTAATATGGATCTCTTCTCGGTAAGAGCAGGCCTCCCTTGAAATAATTAGCGTTCGACTTTGTCTTTTCATAGCAAACCATGAAGTCGAAATATTTCTTTGACTTATAACTTGTTTGTCTGACCACCGATTTGATTATTTAAAACATTGACTGTTTTCAGAAATTATCGCTTAATATATATCTACAAGAACCGACTTGCCAGTTCTGCCAGATCTAAACGCGTTCATTATTACTCATACCGTGATTGAAAATTCCGGTATCTTATCGAGATATTTTTCATACAGGAAACATATCACATTATGAATTTGGTTTTCAATTTCTCAAATAATAAAATCCGATGGTATTCTGCTAATGTCTGCCTTACCTTCCCTGTATAGATGTGAATTAAATAAAGTTTATAAAACCAGATTTTATGCTTTTCACCCTTGGGTTTTGAGTGGCTTTCATTCACCTGTTGACAGCTGTTCTCAACTCGTAAAACATGGAAAACAAAAATGTTGAGTTTGAATCAAATAAGGATAAAGATGAAGGCTTGATTTCCGTGCATTTCTCGCTGCACATTCTTCCCTCCCCTTGAAAGCTTCTTTTGTTTCCGCATAGCTGTTCGGTATTTCCACATCGCAGTCACTTTTGCAGCAATTTATTACGCCTCAGTGCCTCAAGCGTATTCGCATCCTTATGACCATATTGTCAAAGGAAGATCACTGCAGAAGCGCAGTGATGATTGAGCTCACTCTATTCATACTACCAAAACACTTCTGCTACTTTGGAAGAAAACTGGAAATGTGGATTCAAGGCTATATGGGCCTCCCTTAAATTATATCGTCATTCTTGGGATTAATGAACCCCCCTCTGACGCAGTGCCTCATGGAGCGTCATACCAACTGCTGTAGACCTATGAACCACCCATCACTAGAATGTGGTGTACTCGTAATTTAGGAAAACATCGAACCGGATTTAGAGGCAACAAAATTGTTATAGCAAATTATTTTATTATTATTAAAGAAATTAAATTGTATCATTGAAATACTGTCTCACAGTTACATTTTATACTTTACGGACTTTGAGCATATTTGTTTGTATACGAAGTACGTATGTTTTAAATTCAAGCTCAAGTGTTAGGCATACTCTTATTGCAAACAAGGAAATTCCTCTATTTTAGATTCTAAGAGCAGAGCTAACTATTCTTTTTGTTCGCGCTTTCAAACTGTACACTGTGCACAGTAAAATACACATTTTCCTGGTTTGCTTTAGTCTTGGAGTGCCACTTAGTACCCACTTAAATCCTTCAAATTTCTCGTTTACATTTGAGTTATTTTGTCTGTTAATGGGATTGAATTGTCCTAAGTACTAGTACTCTTAATTCAGCACTCGGTAATCACTGCAATGAGAGTTTCCGGGTGGTAAATTTTCACAACTTGTGAGCTTTGGTGTTTTCGTTGTGGCAACTTTTTCTTTGTAAGCATTTCATCAAATTTTAAACGGTGCGTAACCAATTACTAGTTCCTTTTTATTCTGCTGCGACACAAAATTTTACATACACTTATGAGGCATGCCTCTACGCATCCAAAAATATAAAAAAGATGTAATCGGACATTATGAATGACGCATGGATGATTTTGATTACGGTTTTAGCCTTCGTTTGTTTTTGTAATTAATGACAATGAGCATTCTTCCGCATTGATGCAAAGCGTTTGTTAACACGCTTCTCCGAAATCAACTGTTATTCGGCTTAACCTAGTATCTACAGGTAATTAACTGTATTGTAAAGCCGTACTCTTGTGCGTGGATCGGAACCAATGAAAGTGAATTTTTCTTAACAGTAATTGTGAGGTAACTGTAACTCAGTTAAACCGAAAGCATCAATCGTTAGTTCATCAGCGTACTGGAGGATTTGCATCAGTTCACAGTTACTTTGGTAATGAGCCATGAAAATTGCGATGCTTGTGATGGGCGGATCTCGTTTTATGTAAGTTACACTTTTCTTGGCTTAGGGATGTCCAGACTCTTTTCAATTTTGAATTAAACAACATTTGATATGGAGAATTATTTTATTGGAATGTAAAGTCTGGGGCAAACTAAATCCCCTACTGGTTTTCAGGTTTGTTGAAAGTTAAACTCTTAGCGGCTCTCTAATGAATCAAGTTTTGAGGTCTACCACTGCTGCCTGCTTTTTCCAGATAACTTCGATCGAAATGTAGTTTATCTCAGTCTTTTGATTTGATTATTCAATTCCTTGATTTGTTCCAGCACTTTATACAATAAGTTGTAATTTCTGTGTTCGAATATTTTCCTTTCTTTGCTGGTATCTTCTCAGCTCCTATCAAACCTCATGATCGCTGGACATCCAAATTTTATTTTCATAGTTTTTCTGTTGCATAAATATTCAGTCTTTTATCCGAAAAAGAAACCTGACGCAAATTAGACATGGAATGTCGTACTCCTTTAAATTCAGTGATCCTTGACTTCTTTAGTTTCGATAACTCTACACGTGAAATTGAAATAGTCACGGATTATGTAACCGAAGTAAAAATTCTTACCTGTACTTGGTATCCTCTTACTACGTAGCCATAGTTCCTTTAGCTTCGTGAGTATTATTGACCTTGCTGGTTGTTTTTCCGATGAAAAGCTACCCTTTTATACCTTGATTTCGGTTGTATATCATGTTTTGTGGTGCGTTAAATATAATTTCTTTTCCACCTTTTCATTAATACAACAAAATCTTACATTGAAATTCAGTTCAATTTTTGTTTCGAGTGATCCCATGCCTGATTAAAGATGGACTTCAAGTGGTTGGTGTGAGGTTAGTAGGAGAAATTTGTTGATCTAGATGTTGATGCAAAAGGAAATCAAGGCTCTGATCCGGAGAAAATGGCTAAAAACCTCATAAGCTCTTGAAAATAGTCTTGAAATGTTAATTCTTTCTCTAAGATCTCGGTGTATAGATGTCGTTAGCTCATGAATGGCGTTCTTCCTTTGGCGACCTTACTCATCATAAAAACGTTCAGCCCCTCCCATTCGCAGGGCGGAAGAGGGCCAAGTGGGCCGAGTGATGATGCTACGAGATGGGGCGAAAGATCCAGGGCACGGGAAGCGTGACTCACGCCCGTCATATCTCAGACAGAATGAGGGATTTGCATGGATGCTTTACGTCCATTTCGTGGCCTTCGTTTCCTCTTTATTTTATTGCTTGAACTGCCATGAATTATTACCTTTATTAAGATAAGAAATATTAAAACATTCCATATTTTTTTTGGTTAGTGTCTAATGAGCATTGTCGCCTTAAATTATTTGCAAAACTGCCTAACTGTCTGTGTTCAGTACGAATAATGTTGGAATCTTTACCGGGTTCTGGGTTTGATTCCTGGTAAGGAAATGACTTGATCTGTGAAGTTACTACTACTACTACCTTCTACCATAAGCTGCCAACAGCTTTGGAGGACCAGAAATACATACAATGCGACACGACGAGCGAGGTAGTTCGCCGTTGTTTTCCTCACTGAGTGAAAATGCTAAAAGTGGTGTAATTCCACTTCTACTTTAGTAACAGTCATATAATCAAGGCCATGACCAAGACAAACAAATGTGATTGAAAAATAATTATGCAATTATGTATACCAAAATACGTATGAAAAATGTTGCATTCATCGATATATGGTGGAAAAAACGTAATAAAATACTAGGAAATATTTACCTCTAACTATGTAGTCCTTACTCAATCGTATATAATATAACAGTTAAATACGCCTAGTAAAGGTCAATGAGCTTCCATGCGTAGGAGCCCTAGGTTTACCGTGTCAGCATAACCCCTATTAGCTTGGAACTGAGAGCTCCTTAGTATTGGGATTCTGAATTGCGGAGAACCCAGTGATTCGTGTAAAAGCTATATTTCCCTGAATATTTTAATAATACATCCTGGATTGGCTTATCCTGAGGTAGGAGGATGATCATCCCTTGATGATTTTGCGGGATCAGCGATTTGCCAGGAATATGAAGAGGATCTTAAACCAAAAACTGACTGCGTCGTGTTTCGCCAATTATTTCACTTCTTTTACATTTATTACAAAAATGGCAATTTAGTAGCTTATTGGAGGTAAGGGCACAGCCAAGGGAAAATCTTAGTAACAGAACAGTTGGTGAAATATCTTAGTAACTCTCACGACGAATTTAACTTGGACACTCACATCCGCAATGTATGTGAACGAGCGCTTTAGAAACTCGGCTTTCTCAAGAGAATAGTCGGAAGAAAAGAAGTCCTCGAGCAATGTTAAGCACGGATGTTATGCGTACTCGGTTTTATTTAAGCTATTCTGATACCGAGAGAAATATCAGGGCAATGGCTGCTAGAAGCAGTCGCTTCAAGAATTGATTTTTCCACGGACGATACGAGAAAGTAATTAATTAGGGAAACAGAGTCATGGTGCATGTACCCCTGCCACATACCGAAAGCCGGAATTCCAGTGGAAATTACGTATTGGAGAAAATGAAGAACCGTGGCGTAGATAACTATCACCAGTAATTACAGACTGAAAATTGTGTTGATATTGTATTGCTATAAGAGGATTGGCAAGGATAAGCAACCGCCGAAGACCTTAAAAAGTTTTGACTTAAAATATCGGAAATTAAGAATACATCTCAAATTAAAAATTTTAACGTCGTAAAAAGGCAATAATTCGAATCTCTATGAAATTTTTCTGTTTAGTGTTATGAATGGGAATATAATGTGATTGGCAATCTTAACAACAGAAGATTAGTTAATCTACTCCATGAATTATTTTGATTCGTTCGAGGTAATATACTACACTGAAGAGTAGAAAAGCAATATTATAGGCTTGTTGATTTTTCAAGAAATTAAGAAAAGCGAATGTTGGTGAAGTATGGCTTGTAAATGTGTGTATGAAAAAAGTATAAGGCATGCCCTAAAAAGAATTACTAATCAGGCCGAGATAGACATTAGAATTCATCTTTCACGTTTTTGGCCGTATTGTATTCAAGGTATGATGGTATGCTTTGTCAACTCATATACATACTTTCGTCAAACCACTAGACAAAGGGCCTCGCAAAATCCAATCGCACCGCTCCTTGGAGAAGGTTCTCTTTCCATAAGTTCACGTTGGATTGGCGGCGAAATCAGAGTCACGGTTATTGTTAGGTGTAGTTTATGAACTTCGGTTTGTGAACACTCATTTACGGCCGAATCCATATTGATGGATATATCCTTCAGGCGTTGGTCTTCCCCTAGACCTCCACTCTGCCGCGGATTTGCCGTCTCTTGTGCATGACTTGGCGTCCGGGGAAACCGCGCTCTTCAGCAGAAAATGGGTTACGTACGGGAAGCGGAAGGCGATTTCATTGGCCGTGTCCGCTACTCACGACTCCAATGTGCCCATCGCTATGTTTCCGCCTCCGCAGCGCTCGCGCTGTTTCTGCGAAGATCGATTCGTGACACTTTTGGAATCTCTGATTAACAGGTGGGTTAGCGGACAGTTGGTCCCTGATTAAAATGTTAACGAGAGATGGGTTTTGGAGGTTGAGCGGCTACTTTACCTCATTTACTGAATCGCAATAGTTATTATTATTATTTTTAACGGAAACGGGAGCCCCCGATTACATCCGCTTTAATAATTTGGACTAACGCAGACACAAAGGACAAATACAAACACCCATGCCATAGCTCGGATAAACCTGGTTAGCCAAGACTCGAATCCAGGACCTCAGCGTTACAAAGCTAGCGATCCAAACATTCCGCCACCGGGGTTGGTGTATTAGAATTGGATGCTTAGGAAGAAATATTAGGATTCGAAACATTCTCCGTATTATAAAACCGCAATGCCAAAACGTTAGTGCATGCTATATTAACCTGTTTCAGTTGTAGTTTAATGTAAAGAATATGAGGTTGAAAAACTAGCTCTTCGAATACTCGGAATGATTACACTTTCTCATGGTTTTCTTAGCAGGCAAAATTTTTGGTGGTAAGGTAGTGAAAAAACAATTATTAAATACAGTTGTAATGATTTCAAAAGGAAATAATAATGATTTGATGAAAGTCTTAGGAAAGTTATTTCAACTAAAGAAATCAATTTGTATGGAGAGTTTATTTTTCTCTTAGAATTTAGGTTTTACAGTTCGGAAAATCTCTTTCTCTATTATGAATACGTATTACTATCTAAATCTGAATTTATTACTTTTCAAATATAACAATTTAAGACGAAGAAAATGTATTTATTCGATTATTAATTTTTCAACTTATGACATTTCAAAGTAAATCCGAAGTTCAGAAGTTCATTAGAAACCATTTCTATGGTTTTTTTTATGAATTTTGAATTTTTGCTTCCAATATTACTGCTGTCATTAGACTTTGATCTGACTTACAAATGTAATGTCTTGCATTGGAATTCTTGCTTCATGTCGCGAAATTCATTTTTAATTCATCACTCGACATTTATCATCATTTCCTTATTCCCCCTGTACGTTGCTGTCAGAAATTAAGTCGGAAAAAATGAATGAGTAGTAAGCTTTTCAAGGTTATAAAAATTTCGCAAATTAACCGAAGAAGTAGAGTGAGGCTTGAAAATTTCGCCACAGATCAGGTATGGAAATTGCATCTAGTTCTTTGTTTGCGTGGAATATTTTCGTAAACTTCCTGTTTAATCTCACCGCTCATTATGTCATTCTTCATGTGTCTTCTTCCTCCGTGCTGCCACCTGGAGACATTTCTACTCATTATCTCTTTTTTCATACCTTTCCTCTGAGGATCATTGAAACGTCAATTCCACTTGCGACAGCTCAATCGAAGACGCAGGTGTTTCTTGGTTGAACATAAGGTTTCTAATACAACCGCAATGAAGGAAAAATTGCGGAAACAATTCTTTTTAAGGACCAACGGTTTGAATTTTGTTTTGCGCAAATTAGTTCGACTTTAAACTCTGCTGACTGAAGATGCTTCAATAATAACTCGATAGTTGGAAATATCAGCTCATGTAAGTTTTTAAGGCATTATGCTGATTTCTGTGCGGTGTAAGCATTATTCTAACAGACTCAAGTACTAAATTACACGTAATTGTACGTATATTGATTGTACGTATCAACAATATTGTGAAATTTACAGTTTAATATATTTTTAGTTATCATATTAGTTTTTAAGGGATACAGCCGAAAATATTAGAGGAGTTACTGATTACTAACGTTCGTTATCCTATCCTCGTATTGATGTACATATATAACTTTCTGTCAGCTCTCACCAGTACCCATGGATCGTTCCTATACTATTATACTATCACGTATTTTGGAGCTTTCTTTTAAATCATGATTTTACTCAGTATCGTGCGACCCATTTTGATTTTGAACTCTGGCATTTTTTTTTATCCGTTAGACCGAAAAATTTTTTCGGCTAAAATTAAATTTGTTGTTGTGATGAATGTGATCGGATTGTTCTGATCGTACTATTGGGCAAATAATTGGAATAATGTTGAAAGAACAAAATATACAAATTGCGAAATTCGCTGATCTTTTTAACCGAGGTCAAGAATGACATTGAGGATTATGAATTAGTCTCGGTTTTTTCGACCCACCGTTAATTTTCCATCGAGGTCGAGGGTCCACACGCATCGCGTGTTTGCCTCTGCGTAAATGCGTTGGAACTTTTTCCTCCCTATTCATCTCTGTGGATGTTGCGCGTGCCCACATTCGTTTTGAAACATCACCCGCAGCGACTGAACGTTGACTCTATATGTAGGGAAGAGAAGGTTATCCAAGGAAAATGATCTGTCCCAGTCTCACTATCCGAGAAAGGATAACTCATAACATTGAGAGCAATTACTTATCATTGAACATTAATTTATTAACACGAACATCTATTCATTCTTTGGACGAGTATAGGAGAGGCGTCAGAAGTAGCAATAGTCGAGCACGCAGGACCATTCCTTAACCATAAAAATCCGATTTGCCGGGACTCGAACCCTTGACCATGGTATTGGAGCTCTAGCATCACTCCTCCACCGCGGCCTATCGTATACGTATTTCTAAGTGCTGAGAGCATTTCGACGTTTTCATGGTTTATCTTTTCTAATTTTAGAGCAATAATTTTTACGTAATTTTTTTGGGTTGCTCTACTTATTCACGTTTCTCTCACTCAAGTTTCACCGTGTGTTTGAAAACTACCTAATAGTAGATTCTTAAGCATGAAACACCAACTAAATCTTTGTGCTTACTTTGAAATAGCGTATCTTGTAAGCTGTAACTTTCGTTTTGAGTCTTCAGTTATTTCGTGCTTCGGCTATAATCGGAGTAACTTATTGAGGAATCGTTACTTTTTTACTGCACTATAACCATGTATTTCACATTACGTTTTCCTTATCCTGATTTTTTTCTTCGATGAAGACAATTTCGATTTGAAATTCTATTTCTTTTTCGTTTATTATTTTCCAACTGAATATTCATTTCCGGATGTTTTATTACTTTTTTATTGCTGCCTTAGTAATCTCTTTCTCAATGGACGCGGTTCTCTTTGAAAAGCAATCAATTTGCTGAGCAAGGCCAAATGCTTAATTTCGACTGGAAATTTCCGCATTATCTAACATCAGTGCAATAAATTACAGTCTTTTTTGCATCGCCAATGACTTCAAATTGGTTTGGCGCGATTTCTGTGAAAATGATGCCGACGCTCAATCATTTTTTTTCCAGATTCAGTTATGATGTTCTCTAATGCTGGGTTCAAACCTAAAGATTTATTGCTCAATCATTTTGGTCGAGCAAATCTTTCCGATATCCGATTTATCCTTCCGATAAATCGTACGTTCTTGGTGGAGTCTACACGCATCCGATTTGTTCTCCGATGTACGTACCTTTCAATTGGATTTAGTTGGTTGAATGGATTAAAAACCTGCTCTGGTAATTAATAAGTATTCCTTCTCTCAAATTCCTCATTTAATATTTCTCATCTATGATTTTTATGGTTGGATTCTTACTGAAAGCGGGAATGTGGGATTCCACTGCATTCCGCTTGGAAGGCGCAACAGTCGAGCTGTGGGCGTGCGCAATGGAATGACAAGACCAAGGGCATTACTAATTCATCATTACCCGCCCTTGGTAAGGGATTGAACGAAAGTTTCCTTCCTCGCCACTTTTTTTCGTGCTCCGCAATGCTTTAAACATTCTTTTCTGCTTCGCGTGCGCATGTTTAACGCTGATTCATTCATTTGGAAATTCGCTCTGAGGCATTTTCTGTCGGTAGAAATCTATTTGCATGTGGGCGCCAAAGAGACTGGAAAAGCAGCCGCCTCTAGATGCGCTTTTCCCCGTGTCAACACCCGTTCCGGTTGCCTTTCATACCTTCTTCTTGCACCGCCTACCTTTTTGCGCGGAGAATTCAATTCGAGATTGACTCGATACCTTATAAGCTGCGACTGTGAGGTCGCAAAGCCGTGAAACTCAAAAGAGGTGCAATCCCCTTTCGCTTTCAAGAACTTTTGTTTCTCTACGTGGGATAGTATTTAAATGTGAATCCACATTAGAAGAGCTCATTTGGGAGCAAGGAGCAGCAGTGTGTTGTGGATCATTCGCATTTAGGTTATTTTTTACAGTGGTGGTGAAACTGCTGGGAGACAAAGTGGAGTCGGGCATAGTCAAGCACGCGGCGTAGTAACCCAGAAGCTAAACCCCTAGTAGGTCGAGAAATCTGAAGAGAAACTACTAAGTTGTTATGGCCACGAGAGGAATATAGTTTATGCAGCTTTAGTGTCGGCGTCTTCGGTTGGTATTCCTCGGTATGTAAATGTTCGATTTATTTGCTGATTTCTCACCGTGATATTCTTCGGGTTTTATAATTTTTTCCTGGGCTAACAGTACAAAATTTTATGAAGTTTTCATTATCAAGATGGAACCTAATTTTCTGGAATTTTCATGCAAAGCTTCATGATAAAAGTTCACGATAAAAAATTAATTTTTTATCGTGAACGTAACTTTTTGAAAATTTCATTCAAAATTAAGTTCACGATAAAAAAATAAAGAAACTTAATCGTTTGAAAATTTCATTCAAATTAAAGAAACATAATTTTTGAAAAATTCATTCATAATTAAGTTCTTAATAAAAAAATCAGAGTAGGATGTTTTCTGGGCCAATGTTTGGCGGAAAATCATCGTTTAGAAATTGAGACGGTGAGAGAGAGAGCCGTTCCCTTTTCTTCATATTTTTGTTAATAGTTGTCTCGAATTTCCCGAATATTGAGCACACGAAAGAAAACCCCCTACCCCCTAGTCGTGGTTGAAGACTTCTGCTTTCTTTCGTACTTGATTAAAAATTTTAAATCCAGAAAAGCAGACTACTTGCCATAAGTTATTTTTGTAGATTTTGTGTCAATTGTTTATTATTTAAGTATATGTATATAATTATTATGTAGGAATTGAATTTATACTACGTTTGTATCGTGTGTTTCTTGTTGTCACGTTTTTATGCACGTAAAAGTCTGCCTTCTGACTTATGGCTAACTGCAATTTACTCAGCAATAATAGTAATTTCTTTTTGAACTTATAATAATAATAATAAGGTCTTTATTAAAGGCGAGATTGAGACTGAAAAGTCTCTTCTTCCATCTAACCTTGAGTCAATGATTTTATGTACATGAAGACTTGTGTGTAGGTGAAAGGAAATAGAGAGGAAAACTTTAGAAGGAGTGGATGTAAAAAAAAACCTAAGGTGATATCTTAGGAAAAAATATCCACAGCAGGAAAACACCCTCAGAGAAGGGGGGTGTGAAAAACCTGCGCAAACCTACTGATAGTTCATGCTAAAAGTTGATTAAGAAAGGATAAAGGAAAGGAAGGTAACTTAGTTGGTTGAAAACCAACGAAAATCCCAAAGGAATGACAAGTGTGAAAAATAGCGACACGAATGGGACTCGAACCCAGGTCTCCCACTTTCCGGGCAGGTATTCTAAAGCATTCCCTAAACAGTGTGAGAGAGACGCGGCACGGTAGTTCAGTGGTTAGAATACCTGCCCGGAAAGTGGGAGACCTGGGTTCGAGTCCCAGTCGTGTCGCTATTTTTCACACTTGTTATTCCTTTGATTAAGAAAGCTGTGTATAAGAAGAAAATTACAAAATCAATAGTAATATAACAAAATTACAAATTAATAATAAAATAAAATCATAAACAGGAAAAACTGCAATAATAAACCATGAGGAAATAAATTAAAAAATAAAAATTAAATAAAAAATATTAAATAAATAAAAATTTTATCATTTCACGGAATTAGCTTAATTGAGTAAATTTTCTCTGAATACATCACAAGATGTTTAACTCTAGCTTCACCGGGTTAAGTTCTACGGTCTCACAGAGTTGGGAAACGGTTGATGATTAGTTGAAGAAAAAAGTGAAAACTACGCTTTGAATGCACATTCTTTATGTCGTTCGCTTATTTCGCGCTGAAAATTATTATCCATAGCAGAAGCTTTGTGTTTCTTTTTGACGTAATTTTTGCTTTTCATGTTCTGGAGATGAAATAGCTCATTAACTGCGGTATTTCTGGAGATAGAGCGGCGCATATCTTCATTAAAATATTCGATAAAGTCGTCTATAAATTAAACACGATTAGCCAACAAATAAGCATTCTCTTATTTTTGTCAAGCATGCGATATTGATGACAAAAATCATCCAGAGGGTTCTGTAGTCTTTATTCCTGTATTCTTTATTCCTGAAGTTGAGATAATACATAGTTAAAATTAATGATATTTCGAATCAGAGAAACAAATTCCTCGGATTCTATTATATATCCTTGTAATAATTATTCAGTAACTCTCTCCGTGCATCTTTGTATATAAAAGAAGTTCCATGTCGTTCAATGCATCTTGTCGTAATTTTGAATAAATGATCTTATTGCAGGTTTTTTCTTAGCGTGCTTTTTCTTCATCATATTTTCTACTTTCAAGTTGTACGTACAAGTTCCAAAATGTTTAATATGAGTGCCTGTAAATCTTTTAATTCTGCCCATTATTTAAGAAAAAATATTTCCACTTAATCCTTATACATATATTGATCAGTCATGTCTTTCTTTAAAGTTACTACCCCTGCTTTCGGCTATCAATTGCTGGCACTTACTATACTTTTTCATCATGTCAGACGTTCTCTCCATTCTTCAGTTGTAGATAGTCAATAAAGTAGATTTTGCTTTTCCCTTTTACTACAGTGAATGCATATCCATCCATTGAATCAAATTTCGCGTGACTCGTATAACTTTCTATGAATATTTACTTATGTTTTTCCTATATTAAATATTTTTCTCACATTCAGTTCCCATTCGGGGCCATTTTTTGGCTTTATTATCTTTCTCCAGCAGTTAAATGTGTTTACGTTCTATAACGCTAGCAGTTCTTATGACGAGAATTAATTCGTTTATCTTGTCTATATATTGTTTTTAACCTTTTCTTGACCTCTGATGAAGACATTTGTGTCCTGATTCGCATTTGCGTACAAATTCCACCATACTATGTCTCAATCTTTAGGCTATTGGGTAACAAAGAGCTCTTTCGATAGTCTTCTGCAGAAAGCGCTGGATGGACCTCTTGGCGCCATTCCGACCCCAAATCTCGCGGAGGACCCAAATCCCCACTGACCCTTTCCCCGGCCCAACGATTCCTCCGTTACCGCATTCTCCACACATACTCCAAGCGCTATCATCTTCACGGTGGGCAGGTATCTGGGAGAGAATGCCCAATGTCTTTCTTTCCGATTGATCACGTGGAGCCCGAACGGGAGCTAGAATAGAGAATCGTTTCTTAAACAGGATAGGTGCCAAAGGTGGTCTTTGGAGTACTTCGCTTGAATTTCGTACGCTCTCTTTGTTCTCTCGCGATCAGTAAAAGAGCAGTGTACTGGTGCGGAGGTCACCGATAAGCACTTTTATCTTAGGATAGATATTAGATGAACCTTTTAGTGCGTTTTCTCTGGAGGGTATTATCTTTCTCTTATTTCTTAATGCTCAGATTTTATCTTCATTGTCTTTCTTGTTTGCTGCTTGTATGACTCCTGGGGGGGAATATCGTCTTGTTTCCTGTGTTTGTGACAGCATACAAGACTGGTGAACTGGTGAAGTTACATAATATATTAGCCCATATGAATTTATATCTATCTAATGCTTCTTATATACTTCCTTTCTTTCGCAAGAGAAGCCTTAAAGATTCTACACGATAAACGGAAAGAAGTTCCAATCTTTCTTTAGAACCAGTATGTTATAACATATACTAAGTGGAATTTAACCGAAGTTCACTGTAGGGCTTGGTATTACATTACTTTGTTCAAGTGAAGATTTTAGTTAATTTCCTATATATATGATGATTTGGAGATTGGATGGAAATTTAACTACGATTTGCACTTAAGCTCTAACCAAACAGTATAATACCAAGTCCTAAAGTGAATTTTAGTTAATGTCCATTTTAAGTATGTATTATAATACTGGGCCTTAACGCAATGAAAAATATGCAACAGTTATGAAATGTCAGTACGTTCATAATATAGCTTCAACCATTATGTGAATTTCTATCAACAATCTTCCATATTTAACTTTATTTCTTATGTCACTCCTGAAACGGGTTACGTTTCTTTTCAAGATGTATGAAAATTTCGGCCATTGCGCCGCACTTCTATATAGAAACGCACTTAGTTTCCTGGTCGTGAGAAGTTAGTTCGTGAAAGCCTAGAAGTTGGAAAGATCTGATGAAAGTAATTTTCGAAAGTCAATCAACGTAATAGCCGTGGAGTCGTGTTAAATTAGATTATTTCCTTTGGGTTCGGTCAATCAACGATGATAATAAAGTGGGAATGCTATCAATATGAGCCAATTAATGTAATACTCCGAGATTTTCTTATATAATATGGTATTCGATTTATCACGGAACATTGGTGTCTTATCCTTCATTTTATTTTTCATATGTCTTATCCTTTCATTTTTTTATTTTCTGTTTGAAGTTAAAGGAATAGAATCTTAAAATTTATAGTTTATCATCGTAGGAGTTCAATGAAAAATATACTTCATACTTGCTGATGTTTGCTATCGTACTCTGTTTCTTTGGATGTATTTTATCTTAAAGATAGTTCTCCATTATTTTGGGTTCTCTATATCCGAAACTGTCATGACGTTGAGCAGTATTAAAATTAAGTTGAAGGTATAGAAGCATTGTATGTCGAATGAAGCAGCTCTGAATAAGTTGTGAATCTACTATCTTTGATGAAAATTTCAACGGTAGAGTATTCCTTGGAAAAATGTTTCTGGTAATTCATTCTCGATGAAAAGTTCTTTTCTTTAAAAAAGCTCTTGGGGTGCGACTCTGTGAAACTAAGCCATGCCAACTAGGAATTTACAAATCTTTCTTTGTTGTTAGAGAGTCGAACTAAGTTCCCAGAGCCACGAGTCGCTTTCTCTTTCAGGAAACCACCTTACCCATTGGTACTCCTTCGTATCACCGCGCGGATTTTTTCATTCAATTCAGCCTTGTCACGTGATTTTATTGAATTTTATTTAGTGATATACTTTAAATTAATTTTCAAGAATGAAGGGATATTAAAACGAAGTAAGTAATCAAAATGCATGCTTCTGGTTCCATCTCTTTAAGATAACGGAATAATGGGAAATTTCTATCAATAATTTGAAAGAGAATGTATTAGAGTAGAGAATTAGAGAAAGATTCACGATCTTCGGGGTATACATGACTATGTTGAATTTCTTATTAGTATTCTTATTAGTAATTCTATCCGCCTCTGTAAAGTGGAGGCTGTACCTCAAACTCCTTTGAATCAGAAGTAGTTTTCTTTCAGCTGACACGCAGACCTTTGTTTCTTTAAGGCAAGAAGAGCTTCAAATATCATTGTACTTATATAATGGAAACAGCCATCTTTTAAATGTTCGAAAAATGCAGTTCAGTATATCAGTCAACTATTCTTCATGACTTACGTATTATTTGTCTTTTCTGTGATATGAATCTTTTCCTCCTCAATTATAAAATTCTCCTCGTATTTCTGGTGAATTAATTCTTTTTATTCATTAGAAATTTGATCTGAAATATTTTTCCAGGGGTTGGCTCTTGTTACCAATTCCTCCAAAATTTATTTTAAAAAGTGGCTTTATGTAATTGGGTTATTTGACAGTTGTTTGACAATCACGTTGTTCCAAGATCATAAGCATATTTCTCCAAGGAAATGGAAAAAGATGGTACTGTATGTAAAGTCATGCGGTTAGGGATATTTCCGAGGAGAAACGGGCGTGAAAAAGTGACGAGACTGGGTAAATATTCTCACCTATGAGCTACCTTGCCAGAACAGCCGTTTGGGGGACTTCATAGGCAAGGTCCCGGTCCTGTCGGACTTTTTGCATGCCTGTTTTTCCTTATACCATTTCTCCATCCCATATGTATTTGTTCAATCAGTGGGGGTCGTGAGTGAGATCACAAAAGTAGCCAAAAGGTTGTAAAAGAAGACGACAAAATCCATTATATCTTTCCCTAATGGGATGTTATAATTTCGAATTAAAATTTTGATCGTCTCTATCCCGGAATCTGATTCCTAGATCAAGTAATGTGCTCTCAGAAAGTAGGACGTTGAACTGCTTTTCGTTTTTGTTTGTATAATTTGTTTCACCTTTTTTGTTTTACTTTTTTATCGCCCTCTTCGAAGATCTTGTCCAACTCTCAGCTGTGCTTGGAAGAATGATCTAGATTTTTTTAAATACTTCCTTAAAGCTAATCCATTCCGCGTTAAAAAGAAGGACATCAACCTCTCTCCGCAATGAGATATATATATATATATAT
>KZ308196.1:516273-587562 GCA_000376725.2 Ladona fulva | reverse complement strand
TATATATATATATATAGTGGATGCATGCTTTTTAGTGTAAATGATTCCTAAGACTTTCTAACAAATGGGGTTTATATTGTCGGAATCGCAAATTTTGATGAAACTTGGTTATAGGATAGATTTCGAGACAAGAATAACAAATTACCGCCCAATAGGGTTTTATAAGTGGTAGCTTTCTCGGAAAGTGGCCTTAATAATTACATGTACCTCATAATTGTAAATTTGGAGTAACGTACAGAGCCGGTCAACCAAAAACAAGAAAAAAATTTAATATTTGACCTAGCTGTCATGGGTTCGAGGCCAGAGAATCCCGAAGACCCGGTTTTTCTCATAGGAATGCATTGTGCCGATTTACAAAAATATTTTTGATGAACTTTCTGCAAAGATATGGAATCCTAACCCAAGGTATCGTTATAGAACGTGACGTAATAACGTTAGCAGTAAGCACATTTCCTAAAAGAGTTCTGGGTTCAACCCCAGAACGCTACACACTATATTTCTTATAAGAAATACATGGTAGTTTTCTTAAAATTTTTCATTAATTTCCCGAAAGACCTGTCACTCGAGCTACTCCTGTAAGATGAATTAGCTGTCCCGAGTAATTAACTCCCGACCGCTCAATATTTTGCTGTTGTCTTTTAATGTAACTATTTAGTTAAAGTTTGTCTATAAGAAGTTAAGAATTAAAATTTCAGTAAACGTTCTCATATGAGGTGTACATTACGTTTAAGGAACAATATTTCGCTGTTCACGGCATAGGGTTGGATCGGCACGAGTCATTAACTACTGGAGGGAGAACTCAAAGGCAAATATTTCGTTGATATTTATTTCCCTCGCTTAATAAACGCTCCAATGCCGACTTTTATCTCTGAAATTTTGACGATATGCACGGTCTTGATGCCTGCTTACGCAAAGTATTTCCGACGCAGATTCATCCGAATGAAATCGCGCGATGCCCAGCGGGTCAAATATACGGAAGCGATAGCGGATCTTGTTTATGGAAATAAAGATATTCCTTTTTCTCTTGCCAGTCATTTACATCCAAAACTCTGAGGAATAACCAGTAAACATTAGTTTACGTCTTGACTGAGCTGCCGTAACATATTTTCTGTTGGTGAAACTGGAGAGCTGAGATTTTTGGATCTTCGCGCAGCATAGAGAACGTTTAAATTCAGGTTTGATGTGCATTCGCAGGAAAATTTATTCATTTCAAACTTAAATGGAAGACTAAGAAATCTGTGCATAATTTAAAAAATCGCTTTGACTTATGCGGAAGAATGCGTTTCTATATTTTTAGTAGTTATTAGTTATGTAAAACGCGTTTCTCACGCATTTTCTTTCTTTAAAATCTCTGGACAAGCAAATATTGTTAGTTTTATTGCAGAATATGCGAAAATAATGTTGGCGGCTGCAGTTAAGTTTACGACGTACGAGGTATACATTTCTGTCGCTTAATTCGCTTGTTTAATTCATTGACATAAACATTTTTTTAGCCGAAATAAACCATACATTTGGTGTTTCTCTACTGAAGAAAAACAGTATATTTGGGGGAATGGACAGTAACTAAATGTTTAGAGACTTCATAGGTATAAATGGTTCTTTTAGATAGTTTTCATCGTAGGGGATTGTACCGGGTATTGCAAGGTACCCTTGTATATCCATGGAAAATCGAAGTTGTGAAGAAATAATATCGGTTGAACGTCTATTTTATAGAATTTTCTGTATTTATTAAGGTCTAATTTGACCTTAATAAATCTTTAATAATAATAGATCTTTGTCACTGTGAAGTTTTAAGAATTAACATTTTTTTAAGAATATCTACCCGATAATTAGTCTTTTTTCCCCGGCCCAATTCAATTCATTTCTAACTCAGGATTTGTATATCTGTAGTTTTTCATTTAAATTATCAATAAAATTTTGTTATCTTATCGTATTATATTTTTATGGAATTTTTAAAAGAATTAACGCGATATTTTCGTTAATCCTTACACTAATCTTCTATCAAACTTTCACAGGGTTTTAACTTTCTGAAGTCTCACCTTCGTAGTTAATTACCTAGCTCTTTAGAATCTTTATTGCATCTAATGGATTTAAATTCTGGCCGTGACCGGATTAGCATCTGTTATTTCTAAAAATAGGATGAATTGGAAGGTTGTCAGCTAAATCGAATGCTGTTGTTGGTTATTTTACCTTCTGATTTCATCGGATTCTTCTCTGATCTGAATCCGTGATTCCGATTTAAATCATTTAATACGAAGGATATTCAAATTAGACCTGGAATTGCGTTTTACCAAAACAGATGTTTCGTAAAGAATTTCTTGATTTTGAAATGGTGATTAGGACGGCATTCGAAAACGAGGAAGCCTCAAATTCTTGCATTTTGATAAAGTAATATCTTTCCCAAAGAGAGATAGACGCAAAAAATTCTCATAGGACAGGGATACAACCTGAATCTACCTACTGCCGGTCGGTTGCTCTAAACCTTAAAGCACCTTGCCAGAAAATACAGACAAGCTGCTCGGGAAACTGTAAGCTGGGGCGTGTGTTTTATCCGACTGTGCGGCATCGTTCATGGCTGCGATCTCATTGAGGCACTGCTCATGCAAAGTGGTGGGAAGGAGAGCCCCCTTTAAGGATAACAAGAGGATAATGGCGAGAGGTGACATTTCACGTAAAGGAGTGCACCAAGGAAAATTCCCAAGGGGAAACGGACATGAAAAATATGTGATAGGATCGGGACTCAGATACAGATCTCCCAGTGCCGGTCGGTTGTTCTAACTAGTAATCAATCCTGCCAGAACATTCAGACTTTCCGTTTGAGAGAATCTGAATTTGGCGACTCAAATTCATCTGTATACCTTTTCCTTGTTATATACCTTGTTTTTGCAAATCATAGTGATTTGAGAACACCGTGAAACTTCGATTTAATGGCACCATTAGAATGCCTATGACATTGCAATTAAGCTGTTATGAAGGTAGATGGAAAATCTTCAAAAGTTACGAATCACCCGTGGTGGTTAATCAACAAAGAAAACTTTACATACTATTTCATTAAAAGGATAAAAAGGAGAATCGAATATATATATGTATCTGAACATTGTGTGTGTAGTAAAATATAATGTAGCATTTAGTATTTCGTTTGTTAATATTCACGAGGAATAACTCTTCACAGTGGTGTTTTACGGCGGTTGCGGTACGCAGGAGGACGTTCCATCGAGATTTGATAGTTTGTTCGTATCGATAGGGTATTTGCTGATATATGACAGCTGCTAGGCTTAATTGATTGTAATTTCTGCTGATCATGAACCATATGGTCTCAGGAAGTTTAAGGTGTCATTTATTAAGGTTGAGCTAGTAAACAGTAGTTAATTCGAGTAGATCGAGGTAGTTTAATTCGAGTTTTCTTCTATAGTATGTACTTCACTTTTCGCAGTCGCGTGGCTCTAAAAACTGCAGAGCGTATATTTATTTTAAACATCAATGCGAATACGCATACTTAAAAATTCCTGTTTGTAACTCATCGGTTTCGCGGGATAGTTATGGTATGTATAGATAGTTATGTAATGCCAAAAACAGCATAAGATCTTTTGGGCCTCAATCACGAGAAAGTATTTACATTTATGTATTATTTATTATTTATTTTAATTAGAATTAAAAAAAATTCTGTTGCATTAAGGGAGAATCTGAACAATTTGGTGAGAATATTTTCGCGAGCCTATTTGCTCTGTGCATAAAGTAGATTGTGCGCGCATTTATTAAAAAAGAACAGCGGAAGTTGTTCTGGTTACACCTCCCATCACAGACCGGTACATATTTTCGGAGGAGTTAGCGATGAGCCACAGCTCAGTTTCGCATGTTCAGAAGAGTCAATGACGAGAGAGAAGAGTTCACCGATGGCGCTTACGTGACTCGAAGATCCGCCCTTTTTAGCGATCGATCGGGCGAAAAACAATCGGATGCTAAATATAGGTTAAAACGCGATTCACAAAAGCCATAAACATCGTTTGCTGTGTCTCAGTGAGTGTGGGTACGGATGACGTGCATTTTCTATTTGCTTTGCCCTCGTGGAATTCGGGTCTTTGCACGTTCTGTCACAGAATGTCCGTACCTTTTTTAGCTTTGTAAAAAACATTCGGAGGTTAGCAATCCGTGAGCGTAGTCTTCTAGAGTCGTCATTTACCAAGGAAACGGTGTCCTTCTCAGTAACTCGCTTTTCTCTTGTTTTTCCTCTTGCGCCCTCACATTTCCCATCGAAGGATTATTTGCGTGAATAACCTTACGGTCACTAAGTGGGTACAGAAAACTTACTTTCTTGAATTGCTTCTTTAGAAATTCGACTAATATCTTAGGACTTCCGAAATAGCGTCATCTTTAAACTTTCCTATCTGATTGATATTCGTATCAAATCGATCGTATTTGTTTCACTGATGGATTGAGTCAACATAAAAGTTGAGCTATATTTTCCGTGAAATATTTAGACAGAACTCACTTAAGACTTCGCTTCATAGCTGTATTATGAAGTCGTAGAGCGGTAGATTTTTTGCTGCGCAAGGGAAAATTGGGTACATTTGGAATTGTTCGTAAAAAAGTGTCCTTGATATTTCATTACAGTTTGATATTCGCTTTTTGGTTGTGCCATCATATCCCATTGATTCAACTATCGCAACTGCCTATAAGATCGCAGAATAGAAAAATGCAAATTGATGATAAACTATGCTTAACAAATTGAGCGATAACCGAGACTCGTGTTCCTGTAGTTGTTAAAAAGCTGAGAAAATATCGCCATTTATCACTCTATTGTTGACAGATGCGTCCAAATGCATTTATTCTTTTTTGATATTAGTTCTTTAATATCGTGAGAATATGTCTCTCTTTGATGTAATTTAAAAAAAGTTTGTTGAAAAATAAAAATCTATTCTTTTGCCATTTTATTTTTATGTATTCTGGTCGGTGTAAGGGCAGCTTCTCCCCATTAATATACATAAATTTTAGGAACAGATAAATAGAACGAAATTTTGGAAAAATCCCAAAGAAATGCTTAACAGCGCTCGAAATCTAAGGAAACGAATGATATAATTTCATTTGCTTTGTCCCTTCTCCTTTCTTTATAGCCCTTTCCCATTAACTCGGTGACCACCTTTTAAGACCTTTTCTCTTTGGCCTCAGTGAATGAAACCATCGGAAGACGGCTTCTATCATTCGTTTTAATTCCAAATTGCGTCACAAACATAAGTTAATTTCCATAAAATGATGGGTATTTAAATAGAGATAAGTCGTTATTCTGGTTTATGAGAGGCATTGTTTATGAAGCATTTATCGACAAGATACTGGAAAATATACGTACATGTCTTCTTCCCTCTGACGTATGCTTATATACGTCAAAGGGAAGAGATTTCCTCGGAAATTCCGATATAAGCGCAATATTTTGCCTTAATCACAACACTTAAATGATTATATTCATAAGAATCTTTACAAGGTTGCCCCAGAGTTGTTTACGAAAATAACCTGTGGATGATTTGAGTCTCTACCTCTTCTCAAAGAGCGTGGTGTGGTAAATTGTATGAGCGATTACTTGGTGATTTATTGAGGACTACACGTTTGGTGACTTCGAGAAGATTGCTTGTAACATCTACCGTGGTTTTTCCAGTCTTCTGCTTTTCCTTCACCTTTCGTTTTCTCTGTGTGCTGCAATATCTTGCATTAATAAGCCTAAAACCAGTTTATCTCTGTCCTCGGACCTCAAAGTTAGAAATTATACTGAAATCCCCCGGCGATCCTGATTTAAAAATCTGCCGCTGTTCTTGGATTCCTATCGAATATCTGAAAGCATTGGTCATCATGAACAGTTTTGTGTACCTTAAGCGTTATTCAATACATCAGTGACATGCTAATTGGACGGAAAACTTTCTGGCTAGTATTCCTTTTTTGCAACACCGGATGATTTCACGTGGCAGTCAACGGTCTCAAGGAATGCGATATTTTTTCACATCCAACCCATGGTATTCGATTTTATGTATTCAACAAACCTGTCGGAGATAAAGCCAATGAATATATTGCTATATTACTTCATCGGTGGGTGTGTTATCGTGTGAAAATTAAGAAATACGTAAATCTTGAGAGATTAATATCTAGAGAATCTGAGAATATTTCATCTCGATTGTTAGTCAAAGATGTCTGTTTTCAACTGTAAATTGTATAGCTATACTTAATTCAGAGTAGTTATTTATTGATCCTCTTCAATTTGAGATAAAATCAGCTTATTATCATTTAGTGTATTTTGCTTTGCATTCGCACTGAACCCACTGATAATGCTTCATGTAATATCCAGGTTTGTTTAATTACAGTTGATGGCCGTCAATGAATTTGTCAATAGTTCTTATCATCATAACTTTTCTGAATAGTTTTCAAGCGCTTTTCAGCCGTCTTATGCGGAACTTACGCTATTCTCCCAACAAATCTAACTGAAGTTGGTTGATAGCGTTTTCACAGAATTCTGTCATGAACACAGCATTTTACATTTACATTTACATAAATACCCCGCGAACCGCCGTAAGGCGTATGGCAGGGGGTGTTAAAACACCAACATCCCTAAATAGCTACCCTATTTATATGTCTAATGCTATCTGGAAAAAGAGACCAGTAATAACTATCCGTTCTCGCTATAATCTCTCGAAATTTTTTAGACGTCTGGTCTCGGAAATCGCGTTCGCTAATCGCCGGTATAACTATGTCTCGTATTTCCTCAAGTAAATCGCTACTCAGAAATTTCTCGAACAATTTGTGCCTGGACTCGAGTCTCCTATCCTCTAAGGAATTCCAACCTAGGGATTTGATCATTTCTGATACACTGCTATCGAATCTATAATCTCCTTTTACGAAGCGAGCTGCTCTACGCTGTACGCGCTCTAACTCTGAGATCAGACCCTTCTCGTGAGGGTTCCATACTGCGCAGCAGAACTCAAGTAACGGACGAACTAGTGAAAAATAAGCTACCTCTTTGACATTTGTCTGACTGCCTCTAAGAACGCGGTTACATAGCCTAAGAGTCCTATCGGCTGACCCCACTATATCTCGTATGTGCGTTTTAAATGACAAATTACTACTGAAAACGACCCCTAAATATTTATATTGGCCTACGAATTCTAATGTAGCGCCACTAATATGATAGGGAGTTTGGGTCGAGTTTCTGACCGGGGAGCGGGTCATGCTCATTGCTACACATTTATCTATGTTTAGACCAAGTTGCCAATCCTTGCACCATTTAGAAATAACGTCTAGGTCTCGCTGTAATATCGATGAATCCTCCGGGGTTTGGATTTTTCTGTATATAAGTGTATCGTCCGCAAAAAGTCTTACGTTACTTTTTACATTGTCTACAATATCGTTAATATATATTAGAAACAGTATCGGCCCAATGACACTGCCCTGAGGAACCCCTGATGTAACTTCAACTTCGTCGGA
Organism: Ladona fulva; assembly: GCA_000376725.2. Lineage (NCBI taxonomy): Eukaryota > Metazoa > Arthropoda > Insecta > Odonata > Libellulidae > Ladona > Ladona fulva. Next base: position 580,101 of record KZ308196.1, on the reverse strand, counting down.
ATAAACGCCATCTAAGACAACACGTTGACTTCTGCCTGTCAGGAATGACTGAATCCACTGTGTGATTTGATTGTTAATTCCATAAGATTTGAGTTTCTGAAGCAACTTCGGATGCGGAACTGTGTCGAACGCTTTTCTAAAATCCAAAAAAATAGCATCAGTCCTAAAGCCTTCGTCGGCTGCTTGCATTATATCATGGTTGAGAAGTGCTAACTGACTCTCGCAGGAGCGGCCTTTCCGGAAGCCGTGCTGGCTTTGAGCAATCGCTACATTTTCGCTGAGGAAACGCATTAAATAACTGCAAATAATATGTTCTAAAACTTTGCAAAATATCGACGTTAGAGATATCGGTCGGAAGTCATCTGGCTTAGTCTTACGCCCTTTTTTTGGCACGGGAGTTATATGAGCTATTTTCCACGAAGCCGGAACCGTACATTCTTCTAAAGACTTACTATAAAACGCGAGAAGGAGGGGTGAAAGCTCACTTGCAAGTGTAGATATGACATAAGCAGGTACACCTTCTGGCCCGGGAGATTTCTTACTATCGACCTGTGATAATAGGTTTCTGATTCCTACCTCGTTCAATTCTAACTTACTCATTATTGAAGTAACGCGAGCAGGAAAAGTACTGACACTGCCGTTATCTAATGTGAAGCATTTTTTGAAGTGCTGGTTAAGGATATTCGCCTTATCACTGGCATCTGTTATTAAGACTCCATTCTCATCGACGAGGTGTAAGACGGTGGATTGTTTTCCTCTGGTTTCGCGAACGTAAGACCAGAACTCTTTAGGATTTTTCTCTAGTGAATCACGCAGTGTGATAGATCTATATGCTTCGAATTCTCTACGAGCCTCACTCTTTGCCTTACTTTTGATGTCTACATATTTACACCGCTGTTCTTCGTATTCATTACTATTGCGTGGAAAAGACTTCATACGGGAATGAATAACTCTCTGTTTCCTCTGGAGAGACCGTAATTTAGGTTTAACCCATCAATTGGCATTGGTAGTACAAGACTTATTCTATTTCAATTTGTGTCACTGTTAGATTAGTTTATTTTAATGCCTAAAGAACTATTACCTAGTAAATATTCAATAGCGAATACCTTGATGAGCCGTAAAGAGATACGCTGGGTGAGCTCTACAAAATATTATTTTTATTTTACGCGGCCGGTTTCGTTGCATAGCAACATCATCAGGTGCCGAGAGAAACTCACCAAGAGACTACCAAGTGATACCTCAGTACGTAAAGCTTAAATGAATATCTGTTTGAAAAAATAGTGGCATGGTAACGATCTGATAGGCAGTTACTTTCGTCTTTTGTCATTCATCATGAGATAGCGAGAGGCAAGTCCGTGTAGCGGCTGAATAATTCTCTGAGGGCCGACCGTTCTCAACATGAGACCGTTACCTGCTTTACTTTTGTTGATAGTGTATTTTCCACATCAGGATCGATGCCAAATAATGTTCACGTATTATGCAGAAGGTGATTCAAGTATGACTTTGCCGAACGTAGTATTTCATGTTAAAAACGAGATTACGGAGTGTAACATTGTTTCGGACTCAAATATTCCAGTTTTGTCTCATTCATATCCCTCCTCTTCGTTCTACGGAGTGTAACATTGTTTCGGACTCAAATATTCCAGTTTTGTCTCATTCATATCCCTCCTCTTCGTTCTCGGGTCGGGAAGTGCACCACCTTCCCCTGTCCCTCCAAATTTCGTCGTCCCAAATTCTTGGTGTGTCCTCCGCCCTCTTCTTTATGTCTCCACCTCTTTTTACGCTCGCCTCTTGGTCTTATTCTAACTATACTCCTCTACCTTTTCTCCGTTTTTTCAGCACTTTTTCGATTCGTCTTCTCGCATCATGACCAAAGCATTTTGGGATACCCCTTTACTCTTTCGTTCAGCTTCCCCACCTCCTTATCCCTTTCAATTTCTTCATTCCTAATTGATCCCATCCAAGTGGGAGTTCCCTCCTTTTCCAGAACCCCTGCTTTGAGGTGCTTATGGAAGAGCAAACTAAATAATCTCATTTTAAAACTAATTATATCGAGGGACGTAGCCTTTAAATATTTAATTTTTTCTTATCACATTTTACTGCAGAATCTGCTGGTGGCGCATTCAGGTGGGAATAACCACCAGGGGAATTTATTATTATTATTATTTTAATCTTACCACGAATTTAGACCAGAATGCCCTTCCACCTAACCTCTGGAGATATAATCTCGGCAAACATAGATACAAGATAATTAGTACAAACAGTAGATACAAATAATAGGCAAGTTGTTAAATAAAAATTAATATATACAACATAACATAGATATACGTAAAAGTAGTAGTAGTATTGTTAAAAGTGCTTCGAAAGTTAAAGTCACATCGCACGTGAGCCTTCAATGGGAATCGAACGCGGGACCGCTTTCACCGAAGTCGAACGCGTTGACCACTTGGCTATCCTGGAGCATACAAGTGAAGATACAAAGATTTGGGTTATGGGGAAAAACTCCTCAATTGAAAGTTTATGGAGAGAAACCTACGATTTACCATCTACAAAGTAAAAAAAGAAGATACAAAGTCTCTTTTAAAAGTTGATACTTATTCACTTTCATTGAGCAATGATTATAATAATCGATTAATTAATCGATTAAATATGCGTGACAAGTCTTTCTAGGTGTGTTTCCAGAAAATGTTCTAAGCAAATATTTGCGTAAACCTAACCCTCGTTCACTTCCTTAAGACGGCACCTAGATGCACTTCTTGTACCCGAACGGAAAATCTTTCAGTGGGTTCTCTACGAAGAAACCAGAACAATGCATAAGATAATGAGAACAGAGCGTAAGATTCGTGGGGGCGGGGTTTTGTTTGATCTCTCGAGTGCTGAGGTTAAACAGCGGCGGGTGAAGATGCCGTTCGTCGAGTCGGAATCGGCTTTGGGGAATCGAAATTTGAACGCCCAGTTAAGGAGAGGATGGAAGGCTTTCCAGTGGTTCTCGGAATGTAAAGAGGAAAGAGGGTGTTTGAGTTGGAGGGCGAAGGCGCATCCCTGGAGACGAGGAGGAGAGATTCGTTTCCGGGTCGACCAGCTGGACTCCGGAGAGTGGGGATTTGACGCCCTGGCCTTCACCGGCGCACCGTTAGGGCGACCCAGGGAGCGCCTCCCCCCTGCGCCCCCCTTTCCACACCGAAATGAGGCATCGTGACGCCAGAAACCGTTCGATCGACAAAATCAAACCTTCTTTTTATTTTCGACCGTCTCTATAGCGTTCCCTTTCGGCCTACCGTTTCCTTCCTAGGTTAGGGTGGTCGGTTTTTACACCTGCCTTAGGTCATTGACTTCTTCAAATTTCAGTATTGCGGATTGGAGAGAGAAGGGCCCAAACCGACATTCAGAGATTGGGAAATCAGCTGTAAATAATTCTTGCGCACTTCCAAGCGTATTTTTATGACGAGCATATAATCCTGTTCTTTGATGCCCTCTATTAACATTTTATAGAATCTTTTAATCTGCTATTCGATGAATATTTATAGAAAAATTGATGAAAAATAATTGGACTCGCTTGTTTATAACCTTATAAAACGGAGCTCGTATAATTTTGGCCTTGAAAAGTTCATGGCGATTTGTCCCTCTTCCCTTTACATCGACGGAACTTCTATAAATATTAGCTATGGTTGGCATTATCATGGATTGCTACGTCTGGCCGTAGGAAGAGTCGCAGAAAAATTAATTTCGGATAATAAATAAACCCTTGAACCTCGGAAGAGCTTGCCTGGTTCTTTTGCTGACGTCCTATCGAGTATAGTAATCCGATAGCATTTTGACATATTCATACTTTATGGATATTGCTTCATCTTATGCTTAGAATTCGACTCAAGGATGACGTTTTCGTCTATAACTGCGTGGCTTATACTCGTTAATCTTTACGAGATTCTCCTTTGATATGCATTGAAGTAATCGATTGAAGGTGAAGGCAAGGGTATCTTCGTGATCTTCGTCTAAACTTAGGCCCTCTCTATGCATAATCCCGATACGGCCACTTCTTTCCACCGCATTGCAATCAATACTTGTTTACAATTCTTATCGAAATCGCCCTCGATGTCGGATACTGACCTCCGTCGACGTTGAGATAAAGCCTTCCTGATTAAGTATTAAGTTAATCAGGATTTACTTCAATTTATTTACTATTAAAAAGGAAGATATTTTGGTCTATAGACGAGAGAAATGAAAATCTGCGCACGTATTGTAGTGATAAGCTCTTCCGTATCATAGTTTAATTCGTCAAAAGACTTTATTTGCTCATACACAGAAGTTTTTGGAAACATTCTTCATCGATCTGATACCACCATATTTATATCGTTATTGTTGCTGTTTCTCTAATCTAAAGCTCACTTCTTATCTCAGCAGGGAAAAGGATTCAAACATCCCGTTGAATAATACACTAACAAACATATGAGAATAGATAAAGATGACATTGAAGGTATCACTAGAAAACGTTATCGTTTAGAGGGGCGTCTTCATTTTTAATTTAATCTCAATCCGTCTATGGTATTTTAATCATAATTAATTAATCATCATTTTCCAAAAATTAAATTGGCATCTTTATTAAATTGTAACGAATTTATCACATTAATATAGCTATGGTTTCATCGCAATATATTAATTTTGATAATTCACTTTGGAAATTGTTTCCAAAGATCGTACTGTTTAATAGTATTATTAAATAGCGTTTATTTAGCATTAATCGTAATCAATATTACTCTTACTACTTAATAGTATTAATTTAAAATTGGATACGCGGGGCAGATTTACCACTTAGCGCATTAGACGCTAGCAGAGGGCTTCTTCATTAAGGAGGATTGTTTTCTCGTTTCTTAAGCTGAATAATTTCTTACCTCAAATGTTTTTTTTTCGCCTGGAACCTCTGTTTGCAAATATTCGCCTGTATGTTGCTATGGTTTGAAAGTAAACACATCATCATTAATTACACTTACATCTCAGGATATTATTTCTACCGGAAAATTTTGAAGTATGTTTTATAATTTTCTTGTTATCTATACTTTATATAATAATTTATCACAAGGTATTCAGTAAAGGAATAACGAGTGTGAAAAATAGCGACATGGCTAGGACTCGAACCCAGATCTCCCACTTTCCGGGCAGGTATTCTAACCTTTTTTATTCCTTAGGATTCATCCGCACGGTTTTCCGTGTAAAACAAAAACATCTTTCCTCAATTATTCAGGATAGAGTAAAAACATTTTACTTTTCATTAGAAAATTGTCTTTATTTAGACTAAATGGTTCATTATATCTTGTTCGCTATTGAGCAGTAGTGTTGGAAAGTACTGAATCTTTCCGGGCCTAAACCACTACTCTTGCTGTGGTTGATTTTTGAGTATGTCCAGGCTGTTAGGTTTTCCATCTTCTTTATGCACCTACAATCGAAAAATAGGTAAAATGTATTTGTTTCCCAAAAAGAGATTTTGTAGCTATTTCAAGTGAAGTGTCGCTGAGATTACTGGAAGGAACTATTGGTCGGAGCTGGTGTTTTTGTGCTTACTACGAAATCTTAACACGTGGCTTCTAGTAAGGCCTCAACTTCCTTAGCCTGTTGTTTTATCAATGAATTACTAATTGATGGTAATCGCTTAGTAAAGAAGCGAGTGAATTGCTATTTCCCATGAGTCCAATAAGAAAGTGACAAGTATCTGCGTGTTATTGCCTTAATTAATGCAATTTCCCTTTCTTCCTTAACGATGGTGGATTTCTCCAAAAAATTAACCTTTGGGTGGGAATGAAAGATTTCTGTAAGTTTTGGCCAAGACTGTGCAAGCTACTGAATACCTTATTGTGGGAAAAATTTCAAAAGTATGTCGATATGTCCTACCTCATTATACGTTCTGAAGTATTTATGTCTCTAATCTTATGTTTCACTCGCTTGACGTTTTTCTTACTCAGAAATTTCTGATCCATGATCACCTTCCGCACTCATAAAAAGAATACCATCTCGTGCCGTCCTTCACCCTCTTTCAAGCCGTTGAACTTACCATCATCTTCCTCGTCATTCTACCGTTAGGAACGGCTCATCTTAAGGATCGGCCGTTTCGGAGAATTATTCAAAGGTTAGTCTTAGAGGTTGCATTAAATGTTAATTTACTTTTTGTCATTCGTCCAAAGTTTGGAACCGTTGCTTTCGCACTGTTTCTCCCGCGCTACAGACGAACACATCACTAATTTTGTAATTGGTCCAAGTTTTCCTGGAATATTTCCCATGTTTATGTAATAACTCTTAACAGCGAAGCAATTGTACACCAGAGGCTGGTTTTGACTCCCTTTTACTAACTGTATGAGAAGGTGTTTATTATTTTTCTGTTAGTCCATGTACAATCACCGATTTTTGAATTATTCGAATTCTTTTTAGACATCAAGATAGGTAGCTCATCTCCTTCGAGAAATGGTTATACTTCTTGGGGTCAAGTTTAATAGCCGATATCTATTTTAAACGCTAAAATCAAAACTAGGAATTTCACGTCTCGATCTGATATTCGTGGTCTATTATAGGATGAAATTTTTCATACAACTAGGTTTGTTGGCTGTATATGTTAACTCCTGTCATGAGCGGAATTGAGTTACTGAATTAAAAATGATCTTTTTATCTGTGAAATAATTCCTTACCTTTTTCAAAAAATGTCGCTAAGATATCTGTAATCAAAGTAAACGATGAGTCTTGTGCGGAAAAAGAAACATTGAAAATAGGCGAAGTATTGGGTTCTGGAAGGGTAGAAATGTGAAGTCGCTGGTCATAAATGATTGGTGAAATTAAAGGATTTCGGAAGAGAGGCTGATTTGAGGTATTTAATTTTTTATGTAAGATTGGTCATGTCGCTATGGATATGGCGGTTTTATTGGAAAAACACGTAAGATGGATGTGGCAAATATTCACTATTTTAAAATGCAGAAAAATAACTTATAAAACTTTTATGAGGAGCAAACATTGAAATGAAGCCGATTCCTTCCATTTGAAAGGTTTCTCGTATCTTTCTAACCTTTATCCTACAATTTATTTCTGCCGCACCTCAAAAACCTTCAACTCCTCATGTAACAGGAAACCAATTCCCTTAAGTAGACTCGAATCCTTTTTTCACATCTTTAAAGATAGCATTAATTTTTTTCGACATCTCTTAAAAGATCTGAATAATTAAATTCTAAGTTCGAAATATTTAGAGTTACTACTTTCATATTGCAAAACGACACTTTTTCAGAGGTACGTACAAGTATGTCTCAGCATTGACGGCGTTCTCTTCAAAAAATTTGACAGCTACGGTTATTTCATAAATCTACTTCGTCAGCCATTCATATGAAACGTTCATTCCGGATTTTATATTCGTGAACCGAAATCTTCGTCATGCAGAAAAAGATTTCCTGCTGATGTAAAATCGTAAAATATGCGCAAGAATCAGAAGGAAATTGCTGTTATCTTTCATGGAAAACTAAAAAATGATTGTATCCATTTTGTTGGCCATCTTATATTCACTTCCACCAGAATGTTGGTTAGATGAGTGGGAATCACAGCTAAAATATTGGTATCAGTAATTGAAAGTTCCTCAGTTGAATAATTCATAACCGAGGTATTAGTGTGTCCCTAACATTTGTTATATAGTTCCTTAATGTTTTTTTTCTATACGATGTTGCGTTAGTTACGTATGGTTAAATTCAGTTCATTCTAGAAGTCGTTTGTTTTTTTCCTGAACGGATATTTAAGATCATTGCGTAATTCTTGCTCCTTTCGACCAAATCGAACAACTTGGCTCCCGTTTGTGCGGCTTTGGCCCACTTTCCTGCTAAGCCATCACTTCAGTTATGTGAGATGGGGCCGCCTCCTCCACAACCTGTAATCCTCTTGCTTAATTGTATTTAGAATGGAGTGGGCGATGGACCAATGTTTGACTGTGTCACTGCGTCGAAGGCCTTCCACTCGCCTCAGAGACTTGAATGCTCGAGATTTTGGCCCCTTTCGTGCTCCTAAAGGATGCTTTCACCTCCTCACGCTCTTATTTCTCTCCGGCCTCATTCTACAAGGCCGAAGTTCCTGGACACGGCCTTTACCTTTGATTTGGAAAGATAAATCTTGCAACCGCCATCTCAGATGCTTAAGTTTTCACTCTGTGTCCATTCCCTAGATTACTTTCGAAGCGAAAGCTTACGACTAGTACTGCATTAGTAGAATTCTGAGGAGGCTATCATGACGTCCGTTGCAAATGCATCCAAAGGCGATGACTAAATGCTAATTTGATGGAAAAGAAGTATCAAACTCCAGCAGTGCAGTGGAAATTTTATGTTTACCCTTTGCGAGCGTTTTCCTTTTACACTTCTTCGTAAAAATATCCTTGAAAGGCAGAAAATGAGTAAGGCCTGGTATTGTAAGGTATTCTTAAAGTGGACTTTAACTAATTTTCACTTTAGGGACCTTTATTATAATGGTTTGTTAGAGTTTAAGAGAAGTTTATAGTTAATACCTATGCTAATTCATCAATGTAGGAAATAAATTATAATCTTCTTTTAAACACACCATCATAATACTTGAACGAACCATTATGTAAGTGGACATCAGTCAAAGTTCATTTTAAGCATACATTATAATGCAGGCCTGTCTATAAATTTTTACTGTGCCATATTCTCCATTTTTTGTTAAAAAATCCAACAAATTAGTAGTATCTTCATACAAGCAATGCAGTACCCTTGTTTATTTAGTTTCCGATTTCGGGAGTTCTGTTAAATGAGGCTCTCTAGCCTTGTTTCTCTGGATGTGTTCGCCATTGCACTACTGCTAATGGTTTCCGTGCTCTCTTTGCTTTTGATTCTTATCGATTTCGCTTGAAATATTCGTTTCATTTTCGTCGTATTCTCTCATTTTTCTCTGGAACCTGCATCGTTCTTCTTCTTACATTTTAACTTAGGACTTCGCGTTGCCTTCGAAGGTGCTTTACCAATAGTCAAAGATAAAGTAATTTCTCAAAGGAAATATGAGCATTTTTACTTCTTTTTGGTAGACAACAGGTAGCAGTATTAATTATAGGAATTACTTGTACTAACGAATACATCACATTGTGTTTTTGAACAATTTTTTTACTAAGAGTGTTAAGCTTTCTGTGTTTAAATTAATCTTCTTTGTCAATGTGAACTTCTCCGTATTTTTCCATTATTTGTCCACTTATCTTCGATTATTGTCAGGGGATCCTTTACTATGATTTTATAAGTCACCACACCAGGGTTCTCCAAATATTTTCAGAGGCCCACAAGATCACAGGAAGAGCTAAGCGAGCCGGATCTAAAAGTCTCCAAATTTATATTACACAGTGCCTCAAAAGAAATGAGTAGAGTAGATTTTACAGGTAAGAGTACGTATAATTTAAATACAGCAGAAATTGTAAAAAAGTAATTAAGTAGGAATATCCTCATCATGAGGATGTCCTGCTTTTGACATCTGATTAGCTCGCGGGCCACATAAAAGATCTTTCGCGGGCCGGATCTGACCCGCGGCCCGTAGTTAGAAGACCCCTGTATTATATCATGATTTCTCTTCTTTTCTCGGATTAGAAAGTTACACAGTGTATACTAAACGTTGGAGAGCTATAATCGGAAAGTACGAATCAAGCTTCATGCAATAATTCGGTGAGACATCAAGGCAAGCATAACCTAGGATAGTGAGATTTGGAAGAAATGGAATAGGACCACAGCAGAAGGAAGCTTATTTACTTTATCGAATTATTTTATTGCCTTAATAAGGGGTTTTATTGGATCAGTGACAATTTATAATTATTGTTAATCATAATTAAGTATTTCCCTATAAACATGGTTTGAATCTTACTCTAAAATGATAAAATTTTCATCATTTGACTTTCTACGTCATGGTTGGCTATCGCGGAAGAAATAACCAATGATATTAGAGCAAACGTGATATACAAATAATTATATTGATTTTTCTGCAATTACGATTGCTTTTTCTGTATTCGTAATTATAGTTAGTGTGGCATGGATAGCCAATACATTTTTGGATTAGTATTAGAATCTCGCTTAGAATGGATGACAGGAAATTCTGAAAATATAGAGATTGTAGTCTCTGTGCTATTTTCTTACGCGTTTCATTCTAATTTTTTTGCAGTTAAGAGGTTTAGTTTCAAATATGTTTATGCTGAGGCAATTGGTTTGGTTGCTTAGTGAATATGATAACCATGCGCAATGATCTTCTTTTTTGTATTTACTATGTCATTCATTCGACAAGTGAATTACTTTTAGCACACATTGGAGTGCTTATTTTTTCTCATAGATATATTAAATATTGGCAATTTTACAAATGTATCGGTACATATAAATTGCTTCCATTCCCAAATCTCATTATTTAAAATGCCATGAGTTCCAAAAAAGCGTTTAAAATGAGACATTCCGCTTATTTTACTCATGAAATTGCGGAGTAAGAAATAAAAGTATAATTTAATTGTGATATATATTTTTACTTTCTCCAACTGAGAACCACAAATGAGCCCTCTTTACTCGTGGAAATAGATCATACTTAAATCATTTGATAATTTTGCCGTACATCGGAACACGGGTCGCCTTGATTGCTATATTTTGTGGTTTGTATAAATAAACACATTTACTCAACTAATTCTTTGTTAAAACGGAATACTACCAAGTTAAGACCCGCACAATCGATCGTAAATGCTTATATAGTTTCAATTATTCTTGTGTGCAACATGGATTCTACGAATTCGATTTTTCCTTGTATTCGTTAAAAAGTTTGTGACTTTGTTTCCATAAAAAAGATTTCATGATTTCAGAAAGTTCTGAATGAAAGTTTTGTTGTTAAAGTAAACAAAAGTGTTTTTTGCCATTTATTCTTAATATTCCGGTGTCGTTCCTAGAAGAACCTTTCCTCTCTTGCAGATCTTATCTCGTGCTTTATCTTGACTTTGAACTAGCATTAGATATTATTTATACATCTATTTTATCGAAAAAATTGTAAATTGTGTTAATTCTTTGCTTCGTTTGAAAAACAAAGAAATAATTCTGATAGGTTAGGTTTTCGTAGCCCCTAATGAAGTTATCATTCCTTTCTATCTTTTTCTTTGCTCTTAAATCCATCTCTGAGGAGATATTGATGAGACAAATGCGATTCCAAGTCTTCGGCTGTAATTCGAGTCATCCAGACTCAGTCTCCATAGGGCAACATTTAACGTCATCCTGGGAGGACGTGAATGCATCTGCATTTCCCGAGTGCCTCGTGTATTAACGCCCTCTTTCTAAGAGCTTCCTTTCATTTCCTTCCCTCCGCAGCACGAATTCCTCCCGTTTTTCTCATCTGAGCGACGCGCGCTAGAATTCTCCAAGAAGTGGGTTGTCTCTCGGGAGTAGGCTAAGGCCCAAGTCGGGTTTTCCTCCTGCGACGTGAATTCATCGCAGACGCCGAACTGGGTTAATGATCGGACGACTCGCGAAGTGCTTCTTCGTGCGTTACGCGATCAAAGATTCGGTGGAATGCGTCTGCGGACAAGTTCAAGGCTCGCCCTCAGGTGGGCCTTGGGGGTGTCTCCTTTCCAATGCTTTTCTCGCTCGAGTGCATTTACCCTTGCACTTTGTTTTACGTAGCACACGTTCATGGTTCCGTCACGCACCGTTGAATCACCCGGAATTATACTAGTCTGGGGATATGGTTATCATTTTCTCCGAGAAGATATCCGGGAAAATCCGAGGTGTATCTGGGAATCTCTGGACTGATTCCTCGACACACTGGTGTGCCATTGAGTATCAGCTAGAGGTGGCGAGAAAGAAGTGTGTTTGAGGCTCATACAATTATAATAAAATGTCAGAACAGAATCGACCACTGATGGCACAGTTACTAAATAACAGGAAAAACTCGAAAAACCTTCAACTAGTGTATACTCAAAGAAAAGAAAGTTGTAATCCGGCTGTTAATGAATTAGAGGTCTTAAAACACTCCGTAAGTTCTCCGTAAGGTTTTAAAACATTCATTTCTATAGGAAATGAATCTCCTATCGAGGAACCCTTGATAATGGAGGCATTGTCTTTGAAATACGCATAGGAATTTTCCCAGAAATCGGTAATCCGGAGTTTCCTGATTGTCTCTAAACTTGAGTTCCGACTGCCTACATACGGCTTACGGAGCGTTTTAAAGTAGTGTATACTCCCTATGCGCATTTCGTCATCCCTGAAGGTATCATCAAGGACATAAAGAAGAAACCCTCTAAACCTAGATTCTTCTTAATGCCCCTGGCGATGCCTTCATGGAAGGTGAAATGCTCATAGCGAGTACAGACTTTCTGATGGTTTTTGGAGTTTGTCCTGTTATTTAATAATAGAATGAATTCCTAGAGGTAGAAAAAGTAAATCTTTTTTAGATGAAACTTCGTACACTTACAATGCAATTCATTTTGGCTGGACTCCTGAGAAACCCTTCATAGTTCGTCTAAAACCCTGAAAGCTATAGAATACTAGCATATTCAGATTTCTTCTCGAGGTTCTGGAGCTTTTGATGATACATACATATGATAGTATAAGTCTATGTTAGACTTATGCTACGACATTTTTCAATATAATTAATGTTATTATCAAAAATAACATATAATAAATAACCTAATAGTTATTTATTTTAATTCATTTTGAATCAAAGAATTATTTTTTTCTTTTCATAGTAGAAATTATCTAAAGAAAGAGAGGAATTAGAATAAGGCGTAGTTCATTAGATCGGAATTAAAATAACAACGTGTCGTTTTAAGAGTATAAAGAAAGATAAGTCTGTTTCCCCCTGAATATGCTCTGCCGGAGTATTATATCAGTAGAGTTTTTTTTTGGCACTAAGACAGCTTAAAAGTACAGATACATCTAACAAGACTATTTATTCTTATTCACACTTTGTCACAGTGTTTTGACGCCGCAACCTTAATATTACATGACCTAAAACTGTACAGCTCGTAGTTTTTCACTTTTGCTATATTTAAGAAATCCACGGTAACAGGATATTTCTGTAAGGTTTCCGAATAGGATTGCTTTGGCTTTCGCCCATGTTTCTCCCACAGTCTCAGAGACTGTAGAATAATCCTTAAACCCCTAAAGGCCGTTTTACACGATGCATTTTCTTGCGTAAGTTAATGCAGCATTAATTTGCGCATGTAAAAATGCGCGTGTGAATTGCAGGAACGCGAGACGGTGGCTTTACACGATGCATGCGAACGTGCTATTTCACAAGCATCTGCGACCATATTTCAGTGCGCATTTCATGATTATTTTGTTTCACTACCGGGAAATCGGGAAGGAAGATACCGTGATGAGGGCTTCGATATCCCCTGAGAAAAGGTGTTTCTGAATCTTAAGTTGTTAAGGAAAATTCGTGAAAACATTTATTTATATTATATGCATAATCCAGTGGTAACATTTTGTTTGGTGCAGCAATATCTGATCTTACTGCAATTTTTTTATTATTGCAGATCTGCCATAACGTTAAGATATTTGGCAACTGGAGAGACCTATCGTTCTCTCATGCATTCCTCCAAAATCCATGAGAGAACTCTTCTTCGAATTCAGCACCTTCCTCCTTTCCAACAAATAATTTATCCTTAAGGAATGCCATTTTTGCGGCATTCCTCGGCTGTTGTGCTGGGCCTGCAAAGCACCAAATCGATTAAAATATTTTTTTGTGCGAACAGAATCATTTCAGTTCCTATGCCGCGATGAGAAAACTTCAGCTTGAGTCATCAATGCAATTATATAAAAATGGAAATATTCGTTTAACCATTAAATATTCCTTACCTTGTTTGGGATAACATTTCTGCTATGCTCGTCATCGCCTGCAGCCTCTTCCCTTTATTTTTTATATAATGCGTTCTTCGTATCGAATAGATAGGGCCGTTCTCTTATGAGAAGGATTAATTCTTCCACGTGACTAGGAGACCAACTCATCCTGTCTATTGAACTATTTCTACCTCTAAACTACGAGTACAGGAACTGTAAACTCGCTGTATATAGACGCTGAACACTCAGATATAATAATGCCACAAGGCGCACATCACACGTTGTCACGTTGTGGTGCCGTCTACGCCTAGGGAAAGAAAATGGACCTAAAAATTGCATGAACGAATGCATGGGAATAGAGCAGGGGTTATTTTCCGTGCATTAGTTCATGCATTTTGGCATTTTTCTGATTTTCTGATTCTTTCCATACATTAACTTGAAAAAGAAAATGCATCGTGTAAAACGGCCTTAAGACTCGACCATTTCTTTTCCCGTTATTGATTTTCCCTTTATTGGTTTCTCGATTACACTTCCTGCGTTTAGTGGTTTGTATCTTGTACAGATTGCATAAAGAGATAAAAGACTAATTACTGTTAAGTAAACAGTCTCGTAGCTCCTACTAATTATAATACTACGAGAAATCGAGTTACGTTTGATGAAAGTATTGTCGAGGATTTTTTTCGTTGAATATTAAGGGTTTAGTTTAGATTATTCGAAATGTCGTCTTCCATCGGCTGTGTTTTGATTTATTGGAATCAGCAGGCTTCTCAAAAATGAAATCTTCTTGAACCACTACTGTCTCTGTAGGGTTTTTGCTATCTTTCATCATTCGTTCAGTAATCACTAGATGCTCCAGCTGTTCTTGTTTTCAGTCCCGCAATCTTTAGCACTTCAGATGGTCGTATTTACACCGCTCATTAGAAAGAAGGACAGGTCGGGTAATGCTAGGAGAGGACTCAGGGAACGGAACGAATACGGACTGCGGTGTAACAATTTTCCAAACAAATATTACAGAGTAAGCACCTCTTAGAACATAGTGGAGGTTCAAGTCTTTCGGAAAAGCCTTGAAGAGGGAAGTTATCGGTACCGCACCTTTGTTAAAAGGTTTTATTTTGAGAAACCTTTAGACCGTTCTACTTCACTACTTATTCACCGACGCAACCTTGTAATTATCTTTGCCTTGGGTACAACGCAGTACGATCCCGAAGTCTCCAACTTGAATTCCGCCTTGTAATTATCGAGGAGTGCATTTATTTTATGTTATTTTGTAACCTAGATTCTAGAAGTAAAGGTTCCATCTTCGTGTATTTGGAGTTTTTTTTAATATGCTGTAAGAGAAAGACCGCTGCTGATAAAATGAGCTATTTCTGTCGTCCTATTGTTCCTTTGATATTGATTAGGAGGAGGTCACTGATTCAATCTTTTTAGTAGCTGCATTTGCGCCGCGCAGTCTTTTTCATCAGAAGAACTCACAAGGGAGCTTACCGCTGATGGCAAAAGTATAATAGAGTCACCAGCACCATGAAGCCATCAAAAGTTGGTAGGGAAACCCAATGCGCATTTCGCTGCCGATAGCAGCATCCTCAGTGACTTTGAGTCACGCTTCTACCCCTGAGGATGCTGCTATCGGCAGCGAAATGCGCATTGGGTTTCCCTAACAACTTTTGATGGCTTCATGGTGCTGGTGACTCTATTATCAGAAGAACTGTTGATCTAATTTCATTTTATGGATATATTGATGATTCTAATTATAAAATGAAGCTCTTTCTTAATTCTTTTCTGAATACTTTAATTTTGAATAAACTAACCAAAATAATTCCAAGTTACCTCATTTGCTGTATCTTAAGTGATTCTTTTGTCTTTAGTTTTTGCATTATGTGCTATTTCATTACCCGTAGTTGATTGATATACGTCTGTATTGTTAGCATCTTCCAAAATACTGACAATATGTTGAAATCAAGTCCAAAACAAGGATTTTTTCTATGGAACTTTTGTCTTAAATACGGGTTTCTTGTATTTAGACCCTGGGAAATGGAAATTTGCGCTATATTTTTTGCATTTATCCTTTCGATTTTTGAGGTACAAAAAAGATTAATTTAAATTTTGAGCATTTTCTTATCGACGCTTAGAGTTGTCAAAATATTCGACAAGTTTTTAGACAGTTTTTTTAGAGAAATAACTGAAATGATTAAAAATGGTCTCATCTATTTAAATCACGATGCCTCAACACTCAGGGATAGAAAATTGACGATAATCTGGGAGAAGGGAAATCCTTCGCAGCTCTTCCGTTCAGGTCCATGTATTGATAATTTTTCATTTTATATTTTTAAGTTACTCTTATAATAAATCCATAATAAACGTAATGAAATTAATCAGATAAATTGTACTGACCAAATATTATTATTTATAGTAAAACTTGGCGTCCCTCCACACACAAACTATGGTAGAACTCGATTAATAATTTGTAGGCAGTACAAAACTCATATTTTAATCGTATTCTGTTCTCTGTATCGAAATATTATGACGTTCATAACTGATGTAAACTAAGTTTCCTTTATATATTGGTGTATATCTTAGCATTTATAACCGAAAAAAGTGCGGTCTTGCACCATTTGGTGTTCGAGTCGAGAACACTGTGATTCCACTTCCTACTCTTCATTCTCCTCCTCATCTTAATTACTATGAACAAGGTTAAATATTAATCCATGCTGTGTAACTCACATCACTTCTTGGTTCTGAATATGATCTTTACTGATTTTTCTAAAAAAATTAATTCATTCGGCTCCTCCCCTGATTGATTTTATTTAGCTTCGAGTTTGTTTAGGTTTGTATTACTTTGCTTAGAAGTTTGTATTACTTTGAATTTTTTTGTGGTAAAAACGTTGTACTGGAAAAATGCTGAAATGAATCTTAGTACATAGTGACTGATCTTTTTCCGATCACAGTTCATTCCGACCATCCAGGAACGGTTCATTAATTTCTTGAAAACACATAAACGAAATTAAAGGTACATATTTGTGTACTTTGTCTTTTTCACTTACCCCGACATACCGATTAAATTAATTTTGCTTTAACTGCACCATACCAGTTCAGCATATACAAGCAAACGTTGGCATTTGGCAACGGATTCGCTGGTCTCCATTTGCACGGGTAATCACAGTTCTATTTTATTCACCCTAAAATGTAACAAACTGATTACAATATCCTTTTAGCTAGGATCGGCTTACTCACTAACTATGAATTCTACAATTGCAGATACTTATCAATACTGAAAATAGTGTTTTTATTTTAAAATTACGTACGCAAGAAGACCCTTCCGTATTATTCGAGGTGGTCCCGGTCCCCGATAGTTCCCTATCCCCGATAATCGAGACTCCACTTCAGAATTAAGATTCTTTCTCATTCCTTTCAAAATTTTAACGTATTATTTTATGGTAGTCCTTATTTGCGGAACTTCATCCTAATGCTGCTTCTTTTCTATTTCCAGCTGGTCCCATGGCTGTCTGACGAAGTGCAAACAATTCCACTGCGCAGATATCGTTACCACTTCACAATGGACCCTAAATATTCCGTTTCGTCGACCATGCGGTGGAATTGTCTCAATGTCTGGTCGAATGGAAGCCGCCTTTCCCTCGCTTTTCTCGCCGTCCTATACCTCATTGCCGCCATTTCGTACTCACTCCCCCAAGTACAAGGTAAGGGCATTTACTCCATTCCCCTTTCATCATTAATAAGTTTGGAAATGGTAATATGAAACTCTTCTCAGTTTTATTGATTTTTATTTTCAATAATTACTTATAAATAATCATGGTACGGGATAAAGAAAAATGTATCTTTTATTTACTTTTGTCTCATTATTGTTCATAGCTGTGATGGTATGAAAGCCACCGAGGTATGAGTTATGCTGAATAATGGCATTAATTATGGTTTCTCCTTTTGCAATGTTACGAAAAGTGTTACTCGTAGAGTCATTGTACTTCACTAACCTATTTTGCTTATAGCATTCTGGATCTGTGAGGAAAGCTAGGGCAAACTACCTCACCCCTCATCTTGCTTAGTAAGCCTCATTTCCCTCTCCTAGCTCTTCGTAGCTGATGATAGAGGGGATGAGGTCCTACCCGATCTTCAGGCTGAATACTTTACTGTCAGACGTATAGAAATATATAATAATGATCGTGAAGTTCAGAATAAATGTATTATTCATGTAGCTCGAACTTCCGTCTTTCAGTATCAAACTAAAAAAGTAATGAAAGTCGAATATAAAAAGAGCGTCAGTCGTAAATCGGGAAGAGGCTATCGAAATTAACATTCCTCCTCGTTATTTGATGATTTTTTTGGATCCAGGTCCTCAGAGAAGTCTTGGTCATTAAACGTCTTCCAACTTTCTTGAATATTAAAGATTCCCCTCTTGACTTTTTGTTATAACGACATTAAGTCATAATAAAATCGGCAACAGGTGATTGAAGGGGACAGATCATTATTAGCATCGATCAGTGGCTCCTGGTTTCTGAGCACAAGAGGTAACTTAATGCAACGTTTCTTAGCCTTCATGGTCTCAAGTCCTACTTTCCTTGTCCTCAGGAAGGTCAAGTCCTGTCTAAAAGCGTAATATTTGTAATTCTAATGGACGTAATTTAATATTTTACGATTACTTAGTTTTTTTATGTATAGAAGTAAAGTGTTCGGAGGATTTTTTTGCACCAAAGTAAGAAAAAATGTTTGCTTATTTACTTGCTTCATTAAAGCAAAAAAGCGTTACACTGCCCGTAGACAGTGCTTCTCAATTGGCGGCAAGGACTTGTTACCCTCGAATATTACGCGGCGTATCAAGAGTTTAGTAACGGTACATCATTATGCCGCGAAACACCGGTTGGAAAGTACTGTCACCGGGTATCCGCATGCTTTCTTCTGGGTTTCCGTGGTCGCACAAGGGGCCGTCAACACTTCTTCAGTATCGCCTTAGGGACCCAACGACTGTGCCTCCTGCTCCAGGCTCCGAATTAATCGGTACATACTTCAGCTGTCAAAGAAAGATAAAAAAATTGCGATAAAAATTACATATGACGAGCACATCACTTATCCCTTCCGTTTAGCCGTTAGCTTCCGTCTTCCGTTTAGTATCATATTCGTTATGCTTAGTAATAATTATAGTAAATAAAAACAGCATATATGTATCATTGTCTTTTTTGTCTCATACCAGATGCTAAAGAAATAAGTTTCAGTTCTTATCTGGGACTGAAATATTGCTAAATGTAAGAAGATTGTTATTCCTTCATCTCTCTGACTTAGTAGCCTTTAATGGTTGTCGGAGTTTCTGCGCAAATAACTATATTCAAGATTTTTGCCCTGAAATACTTTTGGGGTCCATAGAACTGTGAAACTATAGCCATAGTATAGCTATATTAAACTTCACTATGAAAATTAATTACTTTTCATACATTTGTATTGTAAATTTGTTCCCCAAAACGCGCCAACTACTTGCTCTGAGTCTGGTTCGAGTGTGTATATTCTGAAAAATATTACTTAAAATTAGATCATTGTACTGCACTTAGGTGGACTTGTTCCTCAAATATCCCTCTGGGTCAGTGACTAATTCGAGAGCAAACCACCACACTCTTCATTTCGTCTTGTAAGCCTCATTCCTTCTCCAATAGTTTTCATAGCTAACGGTGTAAGGGATCCAACCGGCATTTGGACTGAGACAGAGTATTTTAGACTTGTAAATTTTTATAACTCTGGGCGATGTTTCTTAAATTAAGAGTAATTTATTCACTTCCTTTAGTTTCTCTCTCGCCTCTGGATTCACAACTTCTCTCCATACATTTTTCCCAGCTTTTGAACTTCCCCATTCCATTTTCGCCACCCTTCGCTTCATTTTCCCACGAATATCAATGAGGCAATCGGTCATAACAACGTCGCGACGTTGTTATGACCGTCGTTAAACCGACGCGTCGGTTTAATTTGCATCGCAATTCAGGAAGGGAAATTCCAAATCAGCTTGAATTTCATTGCGGCTGTGTCAGAGGATCGTGAAATTAAAACGGTATTCGATTATCTTTCGTTTATGCAATCTCTTCTTTCTGTCTCTGCTTCATTGAAGATATTTTTCAATGTTTTTCTGTTAGTTAATTTCGATTTTAATCCTAGTGGAAACAGTTGTAGCAATACAGAAGTAAAGCTTTCCTTCCAAGATTGGAGGAAATTTCGTCACATTTGAATTAAAATCTAAACTTACTTCGCATGTATGGATTTAACGTTACTAAAAATCCATTTTCCATGTAATTAGTTTTATACTACGAAAGGTTCCTTATTTGCAAAGGTGCTTCCACTTACTCAATTTCTTTTGTCAATTCAATTTCAATTGTAGAACAATGAAAATTTTGTAAAGTTGAAAACTGATATTAAAGACCGTTTATTAGGAAAATGTTTCAAAAACTTGAATATAAGATAGCAGTTGCGCTAAAAGAGGGAAGGTTAGGACTAATGGTCTGTTGGTTTGAAAAAAAGAAAAAAAAATTATTGAAAATAATATTCCGTAAAAATGGAAATGAAACGCTTGATTAAGTATAATAAGTTTATTTGTTACTTACCATATAAGCTTGAATTTAAACAATAATGGGGATTCTCGTATTTCATTTCAATAATCCTGGAGAACGCCGTTAGTAATCGTTCAATTTCTACCTTCTCTATTTCAGGGGCTTCGGTGCCAAGTGTCGCGCTGATCTCTATGTTGAGGGAAAACAGAAACAAATCCTCTTTGAACGAGACTGCAGACAACGGGTATACGTGGCTAAGGCAATGGCACCAACAGAAGATGAACCTATCGGGCCAAATAGGAGAAGGATACAATATGGAGGAAGTGGTGCTGACTCCAGTAGAGATGAGGGTGCACCAGCTTCCTCCTGGTCCCTCACTCATGGCAGCTGAAGTAATTGAGGCTCCCACCATTGACTCTGAGGAGCAAACTATACGACAGTTCAACGAGCTAAGGGTCAACTATTCAGCTCTTATCTCTGAGATAGACCAAGAAATTCGTCAGGTGAGCTGGTATACACACTTCTTTGCGTAGAGATTAAAGGTAGTCAGCTTTTAAGTAATATCGGCAAAGGAAGAAAGCTGAAAGGCAATATCCGGGAATTGATCGAAAAAAGTAAAAATCGTGTGCTTTCAATTTACCAACTTCTTTTTTATCTGTTCCTTATTCAGCTATATTGACGACCATTGTCATTTCGGTATTCTGGGCTCTCAAAAGTAATAATATCTGTTACAATTCGTATTTCTTTCTTTCGTTGCTTATTTTCATATCAATAAATCTCTTCGTGAAGATGCCTCACGTGTATCACGATCTTGACTTGAAATTAATTTGAATGGACGGAGACCATGTTCAATTTGCTCCGCCTTATTTTAATTAAAATGGAAACAATTTCCACCTTCCCTTTTACTTTCATCGTTGAGATTGTTTTACTTTTCTTTAAAAAATTAAAAGAAGAATTTGAAGTATGTAATGTGTGTTAATTACTTGCTACTTTCATCATCTTTTGAACTGCAGACTCGAGTAGAAGAATTGGAAGTATGTAACGTGTGTTAATTACTTGCTACTTTTCTCTTCTTTTGAATGACTGCATTCTCGGTCTTACCCGAGCCTCAGTTCTTATTATGGACTCAGAGTAGCATAAGATAATTGGAATGCTTCATTTTCTCCATCAAGCGATAACTTTCATAATGGTTGTTTAGCGTGTTAAATAATTTGGATATCCGATCGAGGTCGACCTTTAGTTACCAGTTTACCTTTAGCCCAGTTTCTAAATATTCCTCTTCCAAACCAATGTAGGATCCGATATGTTATCTCTTCCTACTTTTTATGTTTTACATACGTCTTTTTTGTTGGTATTTTTAATATTCACTTCTACGGGTCCGACTTTAATTGGCTTCTGTCCATTTACGTAAAGCGCTTACATCTTACAATTAGCAATTAGAGAGGACAGCAATATCCTTGGTGTAGGAGTGTAGCGTATGTAACAGTAAGCGATAAACCATCGGATTCCTATTTTTTCCTCATGTTTGTATCCTTTGTTTCTGTAATTTCGCCCGTTTCAAATCATTTTCGCCTTTCCGATGCTTGTGGAACCCTTTAGCTGGTGTCCAAGAAAAGGAACGGCAGTCGTTCCATGGAGTACACGTGGGAGAGAACCCAAGGAGGACATCTTCCGAGAATCGTGGACAAAGCACTTCGACTACTCAATCTGAAACAGGTGGTCACTGAAGTCGAGACGAGCGTCATGTCTAAAGTGTCCTGCACCGCTTGTAAAGCAGGTCTGTTGTACTAAATTATTTACCTATCCATTCTTACCTCTCTTTCATGCTCGAGTAATTTCGTCTAGGCTTAGGTCGCCTTTATTTGAAAGTAAGGAGTTTAACACGCATTGTATACTCAATAATTCCTTTTTGTTTTTATTCACGCAAATATTATGTAGTCGTGGAGCTAATTATTTTCGCCACAGTCTAAAACTACTTTTAAAATGTAACTATAAAATTGGAATTAGTGTCATCAGTTGAAACGACTGTGGAAAGTTTTCCCTTGTATGTACATCACTGAGAATTGTATCGTTTATTTACTTTTTGCCATATTAACCCCGCATTTATTTCCTGGTTATCTTTTATCTGAGCATGATTGAGAAAAATAGCAAAGATGGCAGATCTCTGAATATGATCATAAAGTTAACTTAAAATAAACACTTATAAAAATAGTTCGTTTCTGAACGCCATGTCATGAGTCGTTCCCTTAAGGATTCAATCATGGGAACATTGCGACAAAATATTAGTTATTAGTATTTTAAATCAATTTTCGCACAAAATATTCGTGCAATGTGAAGAGCATAACTTACAAAAATAGCTTTGGGTTCCAACAGCTGTTCTAGCCGTTGAGTATTATTTGTAATCAGAATCCTATTTCTGCTGATGGGCTGTTATACTCTTTGTATAAAATTTGTCGCCTCCAATTCATTGAATGGCATCATTGAATTTTCAGACGATGTTGGAGTAATTAAGTCTAAATGTTCGAATGTCTAGAAATTCAAATTGTCAATTGTCTATTCATTGTCAAAATATCTCATTCGTAATTACAATGTTAACCATCTGAAAAATGTGTTTCAAAATGAGCAATCCATGATGTGTTCGTAAAGTGTGTATTAATTTACCATTTCAATTTATACCTTTCAAATTTCCGTAAAATTTTCTAGCCAGTTGACACTGGTGACAGCGGGGTAACAGCTATGCTATTCCTTCTCAGTGTCTAATATTCTCAATATCTAATCTAAAGTTATGATGTATGACAAAATAACGAGAAAATGATTTTAGCTACTTTTATTTTTAGGAGTTGGGTTGTTGCAACATTACATCAAATCGGGGCGGACAGCTTCGGATATTGTGCGAATTACAAAGCACTTCTGCGTCAGCCTGAAGATTCAGACGCCTCGAGTTTGCGACGGAATCACGGAGTTGTTCGGAGTAAGTAATATTTTATGTCAATTTCGAAAAACAGAATATAGCATTTAATTTCATTTGCCCAAGATTATCTTCACCGATTCCTAAGTAATCGTAGTAGAAAACTTACAGTTCCTAACTTTGGAAATGTCGCACCTTAAACAGCATTGTCGTTCTTCGCGATGAATAAAATTAGTATTTATTTTTCAATGCGGAAGTTTCCAGTATATCATCACGTTTTTGAACATTTTTTCTCCCAAATTTTACGGAAAAATTTAGCTATGCTTTACGAGTATATAAGTATTTTAGTATAAGAATTTTACGTTCATGAATGAATGACGGTGAAAATTTAAAAGACTGTAAGAAAAGGAATTTTCTGTTAAATAAAAAAAATTCTCGAAGAAAAGGAATATTGAAATTTCGGGTAGCTGGCTTTCGAGAAAGTGATCAAGTAGTTAAATATTTTAATTTTCGCAAAATATTTAGTACTGATTCAGCATGTGATTAGTCCACACTTTTCTTTTTAAGGGATCGATCGGTTTGGCAAGAATGTTAAGTCATTGTCACTCCAGCTTCGCAACTTTGCAAATATAGTATTTGTGATAAATGCGACTAATTACTCAGATCTTAGGAGTCAGAAAGATATTCAAAACAGCTTAGTGAAATTAATTTACTGTTATACGTGATCTGTAATAGAGAATTTGATGGATCAATTGGGGTCCAGTAGAAAACGACGCAGAATTAACACGAGTCATTTCATGAATTTTATGTTAATTAATTCATTTATTCATTGTATATTATAAATGGCGGAGTTGATAAAATGTTAAATATTGCAAACAGCTCTGGATATTCTTGCTTAGTCAAAACGGTTTCAGATTTCGTTGCGGAAAATTTAAATAGATCGATTGTCCTTTAAAGGTCGATTAGATTAAATAAAGTTAAATAGATCAATTGTCCGGCAAATTAAAAAAACGAAGAATCTAGGGAAAGAGGAAAAATTCGAAAACGAAACTTTTCGATTTAATATTCATATATAACGCTATCCAGAACTGTGAGATGAATTGCATTCTCTGTTGTTGGTAGTTGTAATTTGTTCCTTTGTTTCTCAGGGCGAAGTGACGTATGTGCTGAAGAGAGTGGGCCTTGGACCAGACGAAGTGTGCAGCTTCGTGATCGGTGATGCGTGTGGAGACGTGGATAATCCTTCTCACGAATGGAAAGTGACTTTCCCGCCCGTGCCGAAACCAACTCCCATTAACACCCCTCCTCCTAAGGTGAGTTTAATCTCAACCTGTTTCTCTAGGAATCTGAACTAAGAATTCCTTCTCCAATTCATTCCCTTCTGTTTTTTCTTCAGCTTAATACATTTTCTTTTGATTTTCGAAATGTTCCAGAACTGAAAATTTTACTTCCTTACTTCTGAAAAGCTGTTTTGATTTAATGATTATTAGGTGTGGATGAATAACCTTTATTGATAAAATGAATTTGCCGCGAGCTGTGTTCGAGAGAGAGTAGCTTTCGAACCATCTCAGAATCTTTTATCGCAGTTTTGTTCAGAAAAAATCTAATTTATTCTTATAAATCGCTGGAAAGTGAATTAAATCTTAAAACAAATAAATTTATCTTCATGCTTATTTACTTACATACATTGTCGTTGCTGGCAATTTGAATTGCATGTTGCAAGCTGAAGTAGATTTTTAAATATCTTGGAAAATACAGTAATTATTTAGCTCCTAGAATTGTGTTCGGTAACGTCCGAAGTATAAAATATAAAATGGATGAAAATATTTCAATTGAAGTACATACAATTCTACGTCAGATATTATCACAAATACGTAAATGGTTTTTATTTTAGGTGAAATTGAGACTTTGAAATCTCCTCTTCCATTTAATCGATCGCCGATGTAAATTAGATCTAATTAATAAATAAATATAAAATGTAATTAAATTAATAGGAATAGAAAACATAAATTGTGGATGAAAAAATTGTAAATGAAGCTTAGGAAAAATAATCACCACAGGAAAATACCCACTAAGAAGGGGGCGTGAAAAAAACCGCAAATCTACTGATAGTAAAAACCAAAAAAGAGTAAAGCAGATACTCTCATGACTTGAAAATGAAAATATGGTACAAATAACAAACACACACATAATAAAGAATACAAATAGTGGATACTACCAATGAAATGAAATGACAAATTCTATGAACTGTCTAATAAATTCAGAGAAAATTAAATTAACTAGCAAATCCCGCGCAAATATTTGCGCGTATGGTGTATTTAATATCTTCAAACATTTAAACGCTTGTGACTACTTTATATTTTAAGAAACGTATCTTAACACAATTAGTAATTTCATTATATCGGTTTTCAATAATCAAACATTATAAGCGATTAATTTAATCATATCTTTTTCTAAAACAATTAAAAATCTTCAAGTTAATCGCTATATCAATACTTTTGTACTTTTTTTAATTTCAAAGACTGAGTTTCAGGATTGTCAATGAGCTAAACACGATTAATTTGCTTAAACAATACAAAAATATAAATACTGTAATAAATAATCTTGAGCTAAAGGATGATCCTTGGTGATGTTTGCGTACATAATAGTTGAAAGACCACATACGTTTCGGTCCATGTGATTGTTTTTATTCAAAGAAAAATATCTTTTCCCAACTGATTATCTAATCGTAGTTATTCTTAGCTATCTAATTTATATACGATACAATTCATCGCATCTTTCTTCTTTGTAATCACTATTCCTATATTCATTTACATGACATTTTCAAAATTTTTATCCCCTTCGATATATATATATATGCGTCATTCAATGATTAAACTAAGGAATATATAGCTATCTTATGTAGATAAAAAGTAGATCATCAGATCACTAAAAGAAAAGATTCTTTACGATCCTACGAATCTTATGAATTCTCTCCATGATCTTTTTATAATTTTATTTTATAAGTTTATCGGACTGATTTTTTTTAGCTCTAGAAGTTTATTGGAGGAAATAAATAAGCAAATGCACAAAACCAAGGGAAATCAGGCACATGTATACTAAAACACTTAAACAGTAAAATTAACCCTTTAACTCCTTAAAAACTGGAAGAATTCATTCAAATAAACTTAAATGGGGTAACTTTGTTAACTGGAAATGCTTTTTGAGAAATGAGAGTGATTTTCAAAATCTATTTAGGAATGGATTCGATTTTACCAAGATGGAGATTTGCGCACGTCATTCAAGCACTTCGAATTTTCTGGCATTTGTTTGCGTTTGCAAGATCTTTGTAGGGATGTTTCGAGGAAAATTTGGTTGTTCTCGCCATTGGTCGACTTTTCGGAAGAATGTCCTCAAGTTGGTCGCGAGGTTATTCGCACGACGAAGTTTGGCGCAACGAAGAGGAAAGCACACCTTCTGGCGATAGCTTCGAAACGAACATTCAAAATGACCCCCAAATCACTTTCTCCATTCTCGAGTTTCCATTCACTTTCTCCATGGTTTTTGCCAAATAAACTCAGGATAAATCCGTATCGTGTTTTTTTTTTGTTCCCCCTTAATATTCTGACGTGGTTGAAGAATGTTATCGGCAAGCTGCTCATATAATGCGTTTTCAGAAAGTATTCTGTTATTAGAGAAATTAGATCATTATCCCTAGTGGTGGGATTCAGCCAGTTCGTCCCGGTTCGGCGAACCGGTTCTTAGATTATCCCGAGTTTCCCGAACCAGTTACTAAATGTGTCCGAATCTGCAAGTTGTAGACTATGCTCGTAGAGGTGCCGCAATCTGTTCGTTACGACGAGAATATAATTTCAGCGTTCTTTCGTGAAATATTTCTTTCTTATTCGATCTTAAAATTTCGTATCTCATAATATTGTACAAATGTATTCATAATTTTGGAATAAATTAATTAGATAACTACAATCTAATTAAATTTTAACGGTGTATTTTTAACTACACAGCCTGGCACTGCTCCCACTTTCAAAGTGCTGCATTTATCGGACACACACTTTGATCCTTATTATGAGGAAGGGACCAATGCAGAATGCAATGAGCCACTGTGCTGTAGACTCACCAATGGCCGACCTCTTCACCCATCAGCGGCTGCTGGACGATGGGGCGACTATCGTAAATGTGATACTCCTAAGAGAACAGTTGACTCAATGTTAGAACACATATCTAACACTCATCCAGTGAGTCTCTTTGATATCTCTTGAAAATATTGTAGTCCTTTAATTCTGTCTTAAAAGCTTTTTGTTGAGAGAGTTTCTATCAATGTTTGAAATAAATTGAGACAATTCTTTGATACACCAAAGCATATTTTGTGTGGCCATGATTCAGTTTTTTACAATTATTTGACATTGTTTTACAATTTTTATTACATTATAATTATTTGACATTATACAAATTATTTGACATAAATAAAGAGTAAAATCCATGGAGGCAGCCAAGATGTTGTGGTAATTGAACTTCATAATGAAGTAAGAGACTCTTCCTTCATAAATAAAGAGATTGGAGTAACAGTTTAATTAAAGTTTCCATCATGTTTAAACAAATCATTCATAGAGTTGTCCATTTATTAAATTACATTTTTGCTTATGAATTATTTACTTATATCATACTTACATTTCTGATAAAGAATTGAACTATTTATTTTGAATTATGTGATTGGTGTTTGTCTTAATTTGTATGAAATTCTCTCAATTTCTTATGAAATTTCTTGAATAAAGTATCAATGATTCAAAGAAGAGTTATTAAAATAAATGTAGTTTTCAAAGATTCTACATTTTAATGTTTGCTATATTCTTTGTAATATTACCGATTGTTATTACCTACATTTTTATATCATTCCTTAATTTAATCCAATTACACTAATGCATTTTTGGAATTTTACCAGGATATTGACTATATTATTTGGACTGGTGATTTGCCTCCTCATGATGTCTGGAATCAGACTAGGGAAGAAAATCTGATGGTCCTTAGACAAACTGTGGATCAGCTCTCTACTATATTTCCAAATGTACCAATATTTCCAGCCTTGGGCAATCACGAAAGTGCTCCTGTGAATAGGTGAGATGATAACTCAACATGATCTGAGTGAAAAACTTGAAAAAGTGCACTGAAGCTAAAAAAAAACGTTATTCTTCCAGTTTTCCTCCACCGTTTGTCCAGGGTAGAGACTTCTCAATGGAATGGTTGTATAATGCCATAGACGAGCAATGGCGCAGATGGCTTCCATCATCTGTATCTGGTACTGTACGGAGAGGAGCTTTCTATTCTGTCCTTGTCCGTCCTGGATTTCGAATTATTTCTCTCAACATGAACTACTGTAACAATAAAAATTGGTGAATATTTTTGTTCAATATGCACAATACCTCAATTGAGAATTTGATTCACATAAGTTCTTGTATTAAAAAAATATATAAGGATTTTTGTATGTCTTTGTATTATTCCAATGGTCTGAAATTTTAGGTGGCTTCTGCTGAACAGCACAGATCCTGCGACTGAGCTCCAATGGCTCATATATGAACTGCAAGCTGCAGAATTCAACAGAGAGAAAGTTCATATTCTTGGGCACATTCCTCCTGGGCATCCAGATTGTCTAAGAGTCTGGAGTCGAAATTATTATTACATAATCAACAGGTAAATAAATCGATTTTCATGTCTCTCACATTTGTCAAATTTTTCCTGCTGATATGAACTCTATGCTTTTTGTCTGAAAATATTTATTCCTTTCTTATAGTGTGTTTGCATATTTCTTGTCTCCTTGATTTTTATCGATGAAATTAATTCTGTTGCAGATATGAGTCTACAATTGCTGCCCAGTTCTTTGGGCATACTCATTTCGATGAGTTTGAGATATTTTATGATGAGGCTGGCTCAGATCCAACTAGACCTACAAGTATTGCTTATGTTGGTCCGTCAGTAACTCCATATTATGACTTAAATCCAGGATATCGGATATATTATGTCGATGGAGACCATAAGCAAACATCTCGTGTAAGCTTTGCTTTTCCAGATTTGATATAACTAACCATTCCCAGAAAGATTATCAGCAATGTATTTTTTTATTATTTCAAGACTTTTTAAAATTAATTATTGGATAAATTCCCTGTAGTATGTATTATTATTTGCTGCCAAAGTAGCTCAGTATGAAGAAATTTGAAATAAGCACTGCATTTCAGCAGGAATTAAAAAGACAATTTTTTTGTGATCATAAGTTTAGGGTCTATAAGAATTTTCCTTGTCTCTCAAAGTAATGTTGAGAAGGATTCTATAAAATAAATTTGATAATAAAACTTAATTGAGTATTTGTTTTTACAGAGTGTTTTGGACCATGAAACATGGGTGATGAATTTAAAGGAAGCCAATCTTTACAACTACCCCATTTGGTACAAACTTTATTCAACCAGAGCAGCTTATGGCTTGGCTTCACTTTCTCCTACAGATTGGGATAAAATGTTACAGAGACTCACTGATGACTCGGATCTATTTGATCTTTATTACAAGTTAGTATTGATATTTTTGTTATTTTCATGTTTTAAGGATTAAAAAAAATATTTGTAGTAACAAGAAATAGAAAATATTCATAATTTAATCAAATTAACTGAATTATTGAATATTAAACTGAGTTTTAACTGATTGTTGTTTAAATTGTCATTCAAGGATTGTAGTATTGTGAGTGATAATTGATCAGCCTTTGATCTGATAAAATAAAATGGCCCAAGATAACTCTCTATTATTATGTTAACAAAAAGAAATTTCTAAAAGATTTCTATCTTTATTTTTAAAAATTTTCTGACTTTAGTATCTAATACCAGATAACCATAATTTGAAATGTTTTATTGATACTCTGCAGGCACTATTGGAAAAACTCGCCAGTGCGTCCAGCCTGTGATTCTGATTGTAGGAAAAGGATGCTGTGTGATTTAAAGTCTGGCAGGTCACATGACAGGCGTTTACTTTGTCAAGAAATAGAGTCTCGTGTTGATGCATCCACACGAACAGGGTGGAAATCATGGATCCTCAATGGACTAGCCTTATCGTACGTGGCAACTGTATTCTCAGCCTTCCCTTGGGTGCAAGATGCCTTGGGCTTTACTATTTTCAATCCATTTTCCTAACCAAGACCCCAAACTAACTCCACATTAGATAATTCTAAATGAGATGGTGATGGATCCTTTGGGACTATGTTTGAAGCACTGATGCACTTTATTAAGCTATACATTTGTTTTCCATGGTTAATTTTGAAGCGCTTAATTTTCGATTGCAGACCAGTTGCATTTAATTAAAAAATGTGTATTGTGGTGATCAATGAGAGGTACTTTTCATTTAGTTCTACAAATTCATTGGTAGGAAATTCACTCCTAGATATCCTGAAATTGAAATTTGTGAGTTTTGTGTCAAATTAAACCTTATGTTCTTTTAATTATTGATTGACTGCAAAATATTGAGTGGGCACTACTTTTTTATGTACAGAATATTTTGTGAATTTGGCCTTAGTGGTGTAGCAGTTAACTTGCTTGCCTTCCACTCAGAAGGCTCAGGTTCAATCGCCATCAATGGTAACTCTCTTATCAGCATTTTTATGGGGATTTAATATGTCAACACCCAGATCACATGAAGGTAACACTGTGGGTAATAAGAGGCAAATGAAGTGCCGTGCTAGCCAATTACCCTCAAATCTTACTGTTAGACACAAACATCATATGCTTTGAATTTGAGACAGTTATTATATTTTAATAATTTCCATTTTATCTATACTTAAATTATTTTAGTAATTTTTTATTATGTTTTAGAGATTTAGATTGCTTTCTTTAGTATTATTTTTTTAGAAGTAAGAGAAGCTATTCCAATTATCAGTTACTGTGATCTATATATTGCTAACTTAGAGATAATTTATAAGCCAATCATAAAATTGAAAGAAAAGTTTATTAATGACAATGACTGTGGAATTCATGGCCGAGAGAAAATTGGAAAAAATTAAGGAAACAATTGTTTATGCCTTAATGATAATGTTATGCCAAAAGTTTTTAAGAGATTAATTTTATCGAGGAAAATATTATATTGTAATAAAAGAGCGAATCAAATTTTGAAATAATGCCATACTGTTATGAATTGTTAGAGTACATATTGTTATGATTCATTAATGTCACTGAAAATTAAATCAGCTAGTTAAATTGGCACCAAAATTAGGCTCATCAATTATCTAGTGCCTTATGCTTGTGATAAAGTTACTTGTATGGGTGATGCAAAAGTAGAAGTTAAATGAATGAGTGAATGAATATGCCGTGTTTGTCAAATTCCATTTAATTTTCATTTTAAAGATCATGAAGTTAGATTTTAAGAAGGAAACTGTTTATAACACATTGTACATATATTACTCTTGTATATAATTCTATGAGACTGATATGACTGTACCATAAAAATTGTATTAAAGATTTTTGTAAATCTTTGTTTCTCCTATTCTTTCTGTTCTTTACACCTCTGATTTAACTCTCAGCAAGCAACTCTCTTAATTTCTTCTAACGCCTCTGGTGAAGGATAGCTGGGATCATATCATACTTCTTACCTCTATGGATGTTTTTCTATTTGATAATTTCATGAGGTATTCTTGTTCATAAGAGAGCAGATGCTACCAGAAACAGCGAAAGAATAATTTTAAATGCTTTGGTCTTTGATTTAAGAGTAAATTTGATTTTGAAAGAGATCTGATATTAATTTGATTTCAATGTATGTGCATACATATAATTAGAATATTTTACTTAATAAGAAGATATAAATTTTACTTTTGATTTTTTGGTATATAAATGAAAAAAATTACATTAACTGTAATCAATACTTGGCACTGTAAGTGGTCTTAAAAAAAGTGCTGCAAATTGTTTTACTGTGAAGTTGTGGGAAGAAATTATAACTCAGTTTTCCATTCAAAAGGGTTGTGGGAAGAAATTATAACTCAATTTTCCATTCTAATCACTAAGGAAATAGTGTTATGGGTTGGAAACAAGATCAAATAATCTATTTTCAACTTTATTGGAGACAACAGTTCACCTTAGAGTGACTTTAATTATCTCTACGTTTTCAAATTAGCTAGTTTTTTTCTGCTTCATCATACTTAACTTCAGGTTTCTCCTCAGTTTCTTTAGATTGGCTTTTTTTTATAGTGTTATTATTTGAATCTTGGATGCTGAATTTCATCATCTGTTTACTTAATTTTTAGTGATTGAAGTAATTGCTTGAGATGATAATGTAATTTTAATGGTTTGTTTTCTTGGTGTTTGTAGAGAAGCTTGCATAATTTATTTCAGATTTAATGCAAAGATTAAGTTTAAAAGTTGATTTCTTGTTATCTTAAGATTTTGCATTGAAGTCAACCATTAATGTTATCTCTCTCAATTTACTGATCTACGGAAATGTTTTATCTAATCAATATAGGCTGAGAATATCCAAGTACAGTTCCAGCTTGGAATAGTGTTATTGATGTTAGTCACAATAAAGTTGTATGCACGTTGGCTGATGTGTCTGCAAGTTCTGAAGGATGTATTGTAAATTTTCTTATGACATTGTCTTCTTCATAACAGCCACTGATTAACTAAAAGGCTTCTAAAATGCAAGTCATTGTGCAGAATGGTAAATTCACTGCCATGGGAAATCTTTAATGTGTCTGCCAGTCTTTCCACTGTTATTCATCAATTTTATGGAGTAATTTTAGTAGCTGTGGTTTCATTGCTTCTGGTTGTGGAAGATTGCCCTGAATAAGTGATTCTTTGAGTTTTTCTTCTTGCAGTAGATGTATTTTACAAAGTTTTATTTTAGGTAAACAGTCCTCAAACTATGGAGCTGAAGCATAATTTGTTCTAAAGCT
This sequence comes from Ladona fulva, assembly GCA_000376725.2. Lineage (NCBI taxonomy): Eukaryota > Metazoa > Arthropoda > Insecta > Odonata > Libellulidae > Ladona > Ladona fulva. The sequence continues at coordinate 546,951 of KZ308196.1, read as the reverse complement.
CTCCTCAGGAGGCTTGAGCTTCAAAATATTTGTGTTATTTATTGATTCATATTTAGTTATCACCCACTTTATTGGAATTACAATATATTATACAAAGAAAGTGGTAGCAAAAAAATATAGAATTAGGTTATCAAAAAATAAATATGAATGAATAGTGTATCATAATTTGCATTTGCTGCTTTATGGCATTAATTAATTATTATCATAGTAATTTGTATCATTGAACCAAGGATTGATAGTACCAACATATACCTTTTTAAGTAAACATAATAAAAGAAAAAGGCCTGTTATTAAAATTTTTAAGATTTTAAGTATCTCAAAAAAACAAATTAATTACTTAAGTAATGAATAACATACCACTTATCAAATGCTCATTGTGAAAAAAATGCATAAATCAACGGAAATTATTTAATTTAATAATAATGATGCTTAAGCCGTGATATATTTTCTTTTCCTCTTTAACTTCCATTGAAACTTTGATAGGTTTTCTTGAAATTAAAATAATTAAATACTTCAGGAGAAAAAATTCAGTATCCTTAATAAATGTATTCATCAATGGCTCCAGATGCCTTAGTCTGTTGAGCAACTGCATTTGGTGGAAGCTGTCCTATGGTTATACCCCACTGAAAGTACATTTTTCTCATAATCTGGTGAAGTGTGACTTAGCCTGCATGGTATGATTCTATGAACATTAAGAATGGATGAGAAAAACTGCACTGCAATTTTATACTAATATGTGCAATTTTTTCTAGTACTTTTTTAGAGCTCATAATGCATTTTCTTTGATTTGCTATTTAATGTTAAAAATTACTAAATTTGAATGGTATTTGTAGCATTATGTCTCTTCTCATTCTTGCTAAGAATCAACTTAAGGAAATTCTATGGAATTCATGGCTTACTCATTTTAATACTTTCTATACCTAACATTATATGATGTGATATTTTATGCTAATTCAATCAATGACAGCTGTCAATGTCAAATCATCAACAGCTCAGAAACCTTTGTTTTTTAGATATATAAATTTGTATTGAGTGTTGAATTTCACATCAACTCAACAATAAAAGTAATGGTCAATAATATAATTTATAGATTTAAGTAAGATTTAAATTCCATCTGTCATCTTCATTCTAGGGTCTCCATTTTCATGGCAATTCCTGCCTTGACTTACTCTATACCCAAAATAGTTCTAGGATTTGGGTAAAGAGGAAGGAAGTATCTGAATTTCAGATATTTCCTTCTTAAAATCATTGGCAAGATAACTGGAATAAGCTCAGGGGCTTTAACAAACATACAATGGTGTGATAATATTCATCAAGATGTGCCTGTGTCACCTTTAAGAAAGACTTGGAAGACAAGCTTCAATTAGGTGCTGTTCATGGATGAGAATAGATTGTTATTGTGATAGTTCTGGGCCATGTGCATCAAATGTTACATGGTTATTTACATGAAAATGAAAGATACCATCCAACAGTCATACATGTCCTATTATTCAGGACGTTACTATGTTGTAAACATTTTATTCCTAAGAACCAATTAACTGCATAAATGCCACTTTAGGAGTGAAAAACCGAAAAATTGGTTTGTTGTTATGAAATAACTTTCATGACTGTGCATGTGATGTTTCTTGAAAAGAATGGCAAAGATAGTTTTGTGAGCTGATACTGTACTGAAATTGACCCTATTTATCAACTGCTGTGGAAAGGAGAAAAGCACTAGAATCTGATGCAGCTTAATAGAAGAACTGTAATAATGAAACAAGTTTTAATTACTTTTTCAGTTGATATTGAACTCAAATCTTTTTTATTATCAAGCACTCTACGCTGATTTATGTATTTACTTTTTCCATTCTTCAGTGTAATACTTACAGCAAATTTTTATCAACTTCATTTACAACATTATATTTGCTATTGCAATGCCTTTTCATTCAATTTATCACAAATTCCAGTGACAATTTTTTAGTAACATCGTCAGGTATTTAAAGACCTGATATTTATTTAACACATGAAATTGAGTGATATCAAGAAAGACCTTTCAACAGAAATTACCTCATGTTGGAAATCAACACACAATCAATCTAAAATTGCTAATTTAAATTGCAACCATTGAAACTTTTTTCTGATGATAAAAATAGTTGGATGTTACAATTCTTGTTTCAGAATTTCTTTTCCTCGTCCAAGAGAAATCTCTGTTGTTAAAGATGTAACTATTTGTGTACTTAGTTTTCTTTTATCTTAATTTAAACATTATTTATTTTAAAATATTGAAATACAATTTTTATAAAATATATATTTTTATTTTATTTGACAATAAATACAAAAATTTTTGTTTCCACCAATTTCTATCAGATTTAATTGATGGAAAAATATACAGATGGGATTATAAATTTCATTTGAGCATAACATTCTTCAGCATAAAAGCCAACCCATCTCTTAGCACTTACACATCTAAAATCTAGATCAACAAATTATGGTGAATTAAATATTATTTTATACAACCTGAAAATGCAATCTTGATGTATAAAATTTTCATATAAATCTAAAAATATAACCAACTTCATATTAATTAGCATTTAGAATGAAAAATATATTACTTTATGTTTACCAAGTAAACTTTGTGCAAGCCAAATTTACCGAAATTGATTTTCTCCTTTTTGGAGGCATTCTTATATAACAGTAGTTGGAGAGTAAAAATAGATATGCAACAATTATAAAATCATTAAATAAGACTGCTACACTCTTAGTATTTAAATTTTAAAATATTAAACACATGCACATAAAATCTCACCCACACAAAAAACCATGCCAGACACACAGCAGGCAAACATCAGAACTATAAGTTCACACAGACTTGAATCACCTCTTGTTTGAAGATAGGAAAAATTTTAGCAAGGCTGGCCAACATGCATCTACAAAAGGCGCCTCAGATTCCTTTTACTTCTCTTGCTTCCCACTGACGTAGTGCGACTTTTAGATGAAGGTGTAATTGGCTGAGGTGGAGATGGAGGAGTCTTTGGCGTTTCTGCAAATGGGCAGGTGATATATCGTGGGGGTGATGAGGATGAGGTATTCGAAGATCTATTAACAGGCAAGATGTGCTCCAAACAGTGACAAAGAGTACAGAATCGGAACTGGCAACCAATTCGAGTGCAAACTCCTACATTGAGGTTGGAGTCAACACGAGATGGTAGAGAACAGCGAGGGCAGGGAGTTAAACGCTTTTCTTCTTTCCCTTCTAACTGCAGGCCTTCCTGCAACCAAAATGGGAACAAAGGATTCATAAGCAAATGAAGAGATTAAGTGACAAGAATACTCATCAAACAGCTAAAATTCAGCCAATCAGATTTGACCAATCTATGATCATCACCATACAAAAAAATCATAAAAAAGTTGGTAGACTAAGGCCCAGTAACATAATGATTTGTAAGAGTTGAAGTGAAGATTACAGTTCATACCCTTTATATATGATGGATAAGAATGGATATTAACTATTATCTTCAGTCTAACTCTAGAAAACCATTATAATGCTAGGCTTTAAAGAGGTCATTATAATGAACATTATACTGACCCTAAATGGCTGAATTTATTTCCATAGCTGTATGTATACGTAATATATACTATACATATGTAATTCTTCTATGAAAAATAAAGTAAATAAATAGATGAGATCTTATAGGAATGAACTTCCATGAAACATACCTACAACTATAATTTTATATCTTATTAGTTTGAAAGTGTCCATTACTGAACTATTTTTAAAAAATGAGAAATTAACAAGATGCATTAAAAAATAAAAGAAGATATACTGATATTTGCACAAATTTCCAAAGGCATGAATGTACTCTTAAAACTTGAAAATTATAATGCAAAAGAAAAGCATTAGAACAAAATATAAACTGTATTGCACTCCAGACTGTTACTAAATAATTAGAGAAAATATGTAACATTTAGCTGATTAACCTTCATGAAAAGTTCAAAGCGAAACTTTGTTGGGCTAGTTTTTGGTGGAGGTGTTTGTAAGATTTCCATAGATGGAGGCATCAGCCAACAATTCTCAATGCTACTAAGTGGAGGGCGGTTACTAATCCTTGTGTTGACACCACTGATTTTGCCCTTGAGTGAAGCCTGAAAGAAAAAAACAATCGTTGAATAAAAAATAATAGCATAAAACTAAGTATTTCCCCATAAAGCGAAAGCTAGGCAGCACTCACATTAATCAAATTCTCTTTTTTCCTTCTAATTTTTTTCACAGCACTTAATCTTCTGCTATTTGCAACATAGTCCCTCATTATCAAGGCTTGCCATGTTTTGCTGACAAGAGAACATGCTATTAAATCTTCATCACTAATATATGACAAAAGCAGTGAAAACGCTGGTGCCATGATCCTCTCTTCGCCTAAGCAACGAAAGAAGTCTACATAACGTGCCCCATTTCTAGCCCTGAATGGGTCTCGATGCCAGGAAGGATCATCAAATGATGGAAATTTCACAATTGATGCGGCAGATCGATTATTTCGAGGAGGAGTTCTCCTGCCTATGGTAGTAGTTGATTTTAATGATTTGCCTAAAATCACAGGGGTATCCCTGATGTAATAAGGGTGTGGCTTGACAGGGCTTATCTTCGATGGTAAGACATGCCTCGATTTGGTGGGAGTGGAGAATTCGGGGAGGAGAATTTGATTATCAATAGGTTTTAATTCGCCTTCGTAGTTTTCTTCAAGAGAACAAGAGAGAAGTCTGCATCGTCTGCCGTGAAAATAGCGACCCAAGATTCGATTTGATCGACCAACAGATGATACTTCTGGTGTTAACGAAGATTTTGGTAAGTCGAAAAGCCTCTTCCTCACACCATCTGGGGATACTGATCCTTCTTTGGGAGAGGGCGGTTCAGCAGAAGTAAAGCTCGCATAACCACTGTCTTCTCCAGCTTTCACAGAAAGGTAAGAGGTACATTCTGGAGTCACAAGTTCCATAGCGGCAGCATGTCTAATTGGACTCATGTGCTCATTGCTATGACCGCTGATCTCCATCTGTGAGTGAAATAAGACTCTTAAGATCTTGAATTACATCAAATAATACTCGTTGCCATTTAAATATTTAACAATTGGAATAGAGATTAAAAATGCGTAAAACCATGAGATGCAATGACCGAATGATCAAATGAACATATCTCAAATAATAATTTAAGAACTAGATCAATTTTTTAAGAAATAATTGTTCGAAAATTTTATCTATAAGAATTAAACTTCGTGAAGCATTTTGGCAAGCAAACAAAGTTAAAAACGGCTACCTCAAGTAAAACATAATATAATATTGAACTCCACCGACATATAAGAAAATGGTCCATCAAAGAATAATTCCTGTAGCATGGGTCAAACAATCGATAAAATGAGATGAATTTATACTAATTAACGACCCGACTTAGTCGTATTTATTTGGTTAAAGCATTATAAATGATTTGATTTGCAATATTGGCTGCGTTTCTATCAGAAAACTAACCTTTAATTTCTTAGACGCTGACGTACTTCTACGAAAGATGATTGTTACTGAAGTTATTAGATTCTCAAAACCACATTCTAGTTTCGCAGATCTCACCAAACTGAACCTCCGAAATATGAACTGAGGTACCAGATTCTCGACCAACACACTACTTTCATAATTTAAACTGCATATCTTTCACTACAATCACCTGACCGGTACAAGAACTATCCAATAAGACCTACGTCTTTGTGTTGTTTTTCTTCGTTTGGCGGCTTGATTCTATAGCAACGTCAGCAGCCAAATATTTGGCGCCAAACAGCACTGCTGCTATCTTTACCTTACGCTTTGACTTGTGTTTTTCTCATACTTCGCTTTCTCTTATAGCTGGAATTCGTAATTCAACTGTATGGAGAACATTTCTTGAAGGTGTGCTTTTGGGTTAGATATTGTGTTAAGAGCTTGGGCGTACGTTTACTACGTTTGTATTTCCTCTTACCGGGTTACAGTTTAGCATTATTTATTTAAAATGGAATCTACTAAGGAGCAAACGGCACCAAAGACACCTATGATCTACATTTGTGGTGGTAAGTCTCGTTGTCAACTCTAATCTGGAAAATGTTTTGTTGGTAATTGCACATCTTTCAATTTTCTCTACAAAATTTTCCCCAATTCTTCATTTCAGAGTGCCATCATGAAAATGAAATACGACCACGTGATCCAGTTCGTTGTCGTGAATGTGGATATCGTATCATGTATAAGAAAAGAACCAAGAGATGTATCCTTTTTGTTATATGGTTGGATTAAGCACTGGCTCTTGAAAAAATCGCAGAAAGGGTTTCTCTCTCACAATCTCTTCTTTTTTGGTTTGTAGTAATATAAATAGGTCTTAAATCTAATATCTTTCATTTTTTGATAATGGGACAATGCCTATGTTAAATACCAATGAATTGTCATTATAAATACGGTTGTTTATAATGCCAAATGATGAAAATTTTAACATTATTGATCAAATAACAAATGATCGATGCAAAAATCCTGCACCGTGCTGTGTATAATAAATTATATAACTTCATAGTTCAACATTGTGGTAGATTTTGGAAACAATCCGCGAAGCAAAGTCCAACGTTTCTTTCCCTGCAGCATTACACGGTATATTTTCTTACTTAAAGAAGGAATATAAATCAATCTAGTTTTATCAAAAGGACCACAAAATTAGGCCCCTGTACTATTATCATTATCAAGATCATGATGGTGATGGCGTATATGTAATTTTCATCAGCAGGTTCACATGAATTCATGTAAGAGCATCCTGAAAAAAAACACTACGCCACTCTTCATTGGTTATCCACGTATCTGTTTCATTGACTACAATTTTCATTCATTCTTTATCGAAAACAGTTCAAAGCACTCGGTAACATTTAAAATTCCATGTACTACAAGTTTTGAGTTGCACATATCGGAAAAATTTTGTGGTTGTCTGAGATAATTTCCCATGTACTCTCAGAAGAAATCTCTCTTCTGCATCATTAACATTTGGCTTTCCATTATAGCATAATAATAATAACTACTATGATGGATACAGGAAGCTAACCCCAATTACATCCATTTTAAGAAATATTACAAACAATAACATAGGACAAATGCACATGACCATTCCCTAACTAAAAAAAATCTGACCCAGGACATTGGGTTTGGAGTGCTGGTGAGTGAGTCTTTTTAGATTTAGCTTGCTCTTTATTCCCAGATTAGGAATTTTAATGACTTAAAGCGATCATTGGAATACAGTCATTGCTTTGGAATGTAAGCGTGAATATTTTTATGATCAAATTTGTTTAGTTTTTCATCAAAAAAAGGGAAGTAAAGAATTATATATAAGTGCGTATTATTTTCTTTTACATGTTATTCTGTTTTTTATATTAGAATAAATAAATGTAAAACCTTAACATTGCACCAGTGGTGGTGTTTGATGCCCGGTGATGCTTCGAAGAGTAAACCAGCTGATTCCCAAATCATCAATATTTTTGTACATTAAATTATATTCTGTTAATATTATAATTATTCCTACTGGTTAAAATATATTGATTTTTTATCATGTATTTTTCATATGTTAGGTGAAACGAAGCTTATTTGGAATTCTAAATGCTCTGGACTTATTTAATGAATTGTGTTTAACCTCATCAATTATAATGCAATTTTATGAATGGAAAATGTATTTTTCATTCTAATTAAGATGTCCATTGAATTACTGGTATCATTACAGTTTGAAATTGTTAAAGAAACATGAATGCTTCCCTTTTTTAATTAATAAAAAAATATTTTTAGTGAAGTATTTAGTTTTGATGAATAGTTAATTTTATTTCAGTGCATGGAAAAGTTATACATGTTTTATCAAGTTAGTTTTAATTTTCAAAGCAACCAGAAGTTTCTTTGTTAACTCTACATTTTAAATATAGGATCAGGATCTTGCCTGATATTATGTGAGTTCTGAACTTCAATATTTTTCTTCGTAAGAATAACTCATGTGATTGGTCAATGTTAGCATTATATTGGTGCTTTAGTAAATATTTGTTATGTAATTTCTTTAGGTCAATATTTTCTTATTAAGCTCTGTAGTGAGTTTAGCCATAGAGTATGAAGCCCTGAGCTGTTCTAACTAACCATTGTCCTCTTTATCTTCTCAATGGTTTTGTTGAACATCTTTTAATTAAGATTTTTGGAGCAATGTTTATTCTTCAAATTTAGGATACTTATGGTAACTTAATGAGAATCTTTGGGTTATTGTTTTCAGTAATTCCTACGGCAGAAGTGGGGAACCTTAAGCCTCCAGCCCGCAAGTGACATTTTAGGGTATTCATTGTGGCCTTTTGTCACTTCCTGAAAGGAATACCTATAACTAAACACTTGCAATGTATAAACTTGCTAATGATGCTAAATGTAAAATAAAGCGGAAAATGTTTTCTTACAGTGTCATGGTGACATTAAGAACAGCAATTTTTCTGCAATACAATTTATTGACAGCAGTTGTACACTACTGTCCGATTGAAAATAGTATAGATCTGAACTTTGACGCGTTACCAATTGATGATTTGCCAATATCATGGGACATGTTATACATTGTTCAAAAGAGCATTTATTTGTCTTTAAAATTATGTAAATTAAGAGTCAATTTCGATTTTCTGCTTTATGTGAGTTGACGTAAACCAAATCATAACATGGTAAATCCATGACTTGGTCATCTTCACGCCTTTGTGGAACAATGACCAGGAGTCACAGAAAAACCAAACTTATAGCAGAAATGTGGTATATAATCGTAAAGCAAAATCCATGTTTCTGAGATCCGACCGTGATTTATTGACCTTTGATAAGCGTCTGAATTAAAAATCGATCTACAAATTTGATCCTATGTAGTTGAAATTTTTACTACTTTTATTCTACATTGAGTGTTGTAGTCCTATCAGTTTGAGGAAGCCCATAATTGCACATAGTGGGCTGAGTTTTATTCAAAGAAAATGAAGACTTTCATTACCCCTATTTTCAAATGATAGACTGACAGACTTTTCTTGAATGAAAATTAGGAAATGGTCCTATGCATCATTATGCCACTTACACTAAATTATGGGATTGAACAGTTTATCTTCTATTTTACAAATGAGATCAATAAATCTCCAATTTAATGTTCTTCCTTAGCTATTCTATATTAGCTTCCTTGGTTTGTTGATGACCTTAACTAATTTTTGATTTTAGTTTACTAAATGAACACTCCAATTGAAAATCAATTTAGTAATTGGAGTGAGCAGTTTGGCTAAGGTCAGAAAAATTCTTAAGAAGAAAAGGTAAAATAAGATTAATTTACCCATCAGGAGAAAGTGCTCAAAGTTTGCTTTACCAAAAAATATTTTCTTTCTGCATAATTTTCTTGCTATCAAAGGAATATGATTTTTTTAAAGCTGAGAATTTCTTCAATTAACTCTAGTTCATCCACATTATCTTCATACTCCTATATAGATATACTAGCAAGTTTTACAACAAGTGTACCTAATAATTTCCTCTTTCATATTACTTAAGAGTGTTACTCAAAAATTTAAAATCAGTATCAATTTCTTGGAGAGAATTAAACTATCAATAAAAAGTTGCATTTAAAAAGAAATGCCTTGAGTAGAGAATCAACGAGAGCATTTTACGCATCTGTTTTGTGGACTCAATGGTTTCAATCTTTCCACACATTTACCTTTTCCTTCCTATTTTAGTTCAGCATGGAAAATATTCTCTCTTCCTCACAATGTTTCTGCGCATCCTCCTTACACACTTTTAATTATTTTTAAATTTTATCTACTGCTATGCATACAGCTTCGTCAGTAATCTCAAGAGAGTTGAAGAAGCAATAAATTATTGTGGTGGCAGCCATTCAAAAGCAGCATGTTATTTAATTCCATTTCTACCTTGTTTATCAAAACTAAGTCTTCTGAGCATTTGTGTTCATCCTTAAATTTTAACTGTGCCTAACAGAGATTACAACTGTTGTATGCTTAAAATGTTGGCAGAATTTTCTTTTGATGGCCATCATATTTTACAGTATTTCATTACATCACCTTCAGCACCTTTATATCGGTCCATTTAGATGTGGAACTAATAGAATTGTGGAACATTTTTTCTACTTTTTTAAGGAATTCCTGAAATTGGTGAGAGGTCTTCAGAAGAATGTTTGGTTCAGTTCAAATTTTCCCAGTCATTTTAATTCTTGGCTCTATGTAGTAAACAAAGTACCAATGCATCTGGGAGTTAGAGTCCTTGAGAATGATTTCTTTTGCTATTCGTATGGGAAGATAAGGGGTTTCCTTCAAAGGACTTTGCATCAGGGTGCCTAAGTACCTTGAGCTGCCCCTGCTTTCCAGGATTTGTTAGGTTTGAATTCTGAGATTTGACTTGAGAATTCATGATATGTGGAAAACGATTGAATTAAAGCCTTTCTCGAAGGTACAGTCCTGGTGGGAAACCATTTCTTCTCTGCTTTCTACCCAAATTTTGTAATTACAGCAAAATGAGTATAAGGCAAGCCTTATTCATTTGCTATAATAAGAAATTGATCAATTCTATGTCATCAATAAAATCAGAATTTGTCACCCATATACAAAATGTAATTTATCATCTGCCTATTACTTTTTGGCTCTCTCTAATGCCCTCAAGTTATTCCTGAAATATGATCTTGGAATAAAAAATGGGGATAGATGGGTGAGAGATCGTATTTATGACAAATTCCTTTGTAATATTTACTTTTGTCCTGAGCTATTAGTGTTGCACCCTATCATAGGCTTGCTTACTTGTATTGATGCTGTAGCCAATTGATGAAAGTTGGTTACTGAAGCACATCATAGATTTTATCAAATAGTTTACTCAGTATCTTTAAAGGAGAGAAAGATATATCTGATCATGCAAATAATACATTAGAAACATTTGCTAAAAATTCAGTGTGTGAAAGTTGGACATAACTCTTTCATCTGTGATGCTAGGTAGATTTGAGATCTGAGCCTGTTGATTTCTTTTTGGTATCTATAGCTTTTGGAGTTACATCTCTTGTAAATTATAGCTCTAATGCTATGCAGATTTTCCAAATTATGTTTCTTTGCTTTACATTAAGAGCTATTTAATTTATCGTCTTTGGTTCCTAAAGAGCAATCTCTTTGATATATGATAGAAATTTCTATGAGATTTATATGGAGGAGCATGATGTTTCTTAATTACAAGTAGATGTTCCTGTTGTTTCCTATTGTGATTAAGAACCATTTAAGTTACAGCTTGAATTTGAATGCACACATTAAACACACAAAATTATCTAAATTGCAATCATCAAAATGAAGACCAATATCAACTGTATTATCAACATCATTGATTACACAAATACAGTTATTGCTAGTTTGCTTGAATTTGTTTTCATTTTGTTTCATTATTTAGTTCAAACTTCCCACATAATTATTTCTAACGTTGATAGTTCCATACCCTGCCACGTTACGCCATCAGAAACATCAGAGCCATCGCTAGATTTACGCTCAACTTTTAGTATACCAAAAGTTGTGCGGACAATGGCCGGAAGAAATGGTCTTGTGAATTTTCGTGTCTCTAGCCAGCCTTTGGTTCTCATCAAATGATTTACGATATTTTACACGAGCTATGCTATTTATCGATAAAGTGAAAGGGTTTGTTTAAATGATTTATTATCAGTGTGGCGCAACATTTCCTCCGTCAACGCTGCAAATATAATCAACGACCGCGTAGCGGATTTAAAACTTTCGGTAAGTTACAAAAAAAACAATTTTTATGCATTTCCATACCGCTTGATGACATGCCGATAAGTTCGCTTCTTGTTTTTGGCATTGTCGCTCAAATTTCGCAAAAAAAACTGTGACTTGGATTTTCTTGCGTCGCGTCTTTTTTTCTTTATTGATGGATTTAGATGTTTTTAAGAGCTGGTCTTTTGGCAATAACCCCTTAGGTCTGAGAGTCCCATGCCTCCGGTCTATTTTTAAGTCGACCCGCGCGCCGAAGATTCAGAACGCACGCGCACGAGTCATTCTCGGGCAATGGCAATTCGAATGCAATTTCCGACATTCCCCGTTTCGTCGCTTTTGACTTCGAGGAAATAAAATTTCCTCTCGTTTGATTTTAAATTTCCAAAAATCTCTCGGAAAATATCCTTGTTTGGTTTCCGTGAATGGGCTCATTTTAGTGCTACCAATCTTAATTTTTAAGTCACTCAGTCATGCTGTAAAGACCGCAGTCTACATGTCCCAATTGATGGAGTCGAGGGATTTTATTGCCATTTTTTATTGGGCGGTTTGTTTCCGTCTCGATTGCTTCCCCTTTCGTTATCCTTTGCTGGACCCAGCAACTGCTTGGGAGGAAGGTGAGTTTATTCCTGGACCGGAACAACTGAGTGGCCTATATGCCAAGATTCTTCCCCTACGCCATTCCCCTCTGTATCCCGAACTATTCTTCGCCTCATACTCTACCGCTTCTATATCTTATTTACAACTCCGGCCTTACTTTAAAATAATGCAACGAACCTATTGCTAAATATTTCCACCTTTCTCTGGTGTGCCACTCATCTTCCACTCGCTCGAACCGTAGGAACCGTAGTATGTGGATGAAGTACCAAATAACTTTCATTTTCTCGTTACTTTCATTTAGTGTATTGGAGTATTGAATTTTTGGGACTGATTATTCTTCTTTTATCATCGAGTTTTCATATGCTTATGTTCTGTTATTTTCTTTCCTTCGTAAAAAAAGATAGAGCCATTTACAACTTAGCGACATTTTTATCTTCGGAGAATAATTTTCTCAGCAAAAAATAAGTTCGGAAATGTTTGTTTCCAAATTACAAAAACAAACTTTATTCTTCTGAAAATCAGCTCAGCTTATCGTTAATTGACTTCATTTATTTTATCACCCGTGGTCTCTCTCTATTTGTGACTTCAATCTATACTTTTATTTCTCTTTTTATTGGAGTTATGCCATAATAGATGCTACTTCCCTTTGAAATCCCCTTCGAAGTCATTTTTGGACTATTTCAATGCCATTCTATGCGAAGTTTTGGAATTTATAATTGGTAATTACAGCTCATAATTCGAATTCTCCTAATTTTTGACTTGGTTTTGCAGTTTCAAGTAATTCACGTGAAATTTTTGCCTAGAAGTCTTTCGAAGTTAAATTTTCCCAATGTGATTGCTCAAACCAGGTTTGGAGGGAATCCTTCTGTGTAGAATACAGTTAGGTACACTGATATTGTAATATGATAATGCAATTATTCGAACAGTAGGGCTCGCGAATAGCCAAGTGGGCAACGCGTCTGACTTTACTTCGGTGAAAGCAATCCCGGGTTTGATTTCCCGTGGGGGCCTAGGTGCGAAATGACCTAAGCAGTCGAAGCACTTTTAACAGTATTACTACTATTCGAAGCGATTTTTGCTTATTTTCCTCAGTTTTTGCTTATTTTCCTCAGTTTTCCTTTTATGGGACAATGAAAAGAGGACGCTGAAAATGATTTTTTTTGCACCAACGGCCACGAGGAATGCGATTTTGGGTTTATTTATTGCTACAAGTGAAAAAAAGGAATTTTTGGAAATTCGGATGGTATGCAACCCGCCGAGCACTAAACAAATTCTTATTTTTTTCATGTATAAACATTTTTTTAATAAGATATGTGGAGAAACGTAATTAATATAGCTGTATAACAACAACACATGAAAAAAGAAATTATTTACCCGAAGGATTTCCTCAGTAGAGGGGGTGGGAAGTATAGATCCCACTGCGCTCTTAATGTTTAATGGGAAGATGGATCGTAACATAATTAAGTTTACCTGAATAATGATCTTAGTATGACCAACATTCAATAATCATCTTAATAGCTAAGAAACTTAATATCATGGATACAACCGTTCCTCAACTTAACTCTTCAATAGTTTGTCTTCGGGATATCGTGCATTTTCCTTCTAATTTATGTCATGTTTGAGGAAGCAAATGGAAAAATATTTTGATTATAGGTACCTGAATATATGCGTCAAAAAATGACTAAACTTCTTAAAACAATTTATATTTTTAGAACATGATGTATGTAAATTATACATACCTGTTAATATAAATAAAAAATATTTCCTTACATTATATATAATTAAAAATGTATCATATAATTATATATTTATTATCTTCCCAAAGAAAGTTTGTGGGTGATGCACATAGTTACAATTCAAGTCATTGAAGTCAATGTTTTGTTATTCGTGTAGATAAGGAATAACGAAAGACTGAATGCTTTACCAGGCCAAATAATTGAGATTTCCAGGGACAACGAAAAAGAAGGAAATTTAAAATCGGTTTTACGTGAAAATTATAAAATTCTACGATATTGATATCGTTTTCTGGTAGCCTTTCCACTCCTTCCCGATAGGAAAACACCTTTGCATAAAAATATCCATCTGAAAGTAAAACTGTCTTATATCGGTTACCCGTCATCCACAACCCTTTCTAAGATAAATAAAAATAACAATAAAACCCACTTAAAAAAAAACCTGTAATTTTCTTCTTCTTAATTTTCTATTAACTCAGAAGGCAATGATATCAAGATGCTTTATTTTCAGTATCATGCAAGGTAGTTATCCTTAATCACCGTTATTGATGGTTCTGCAATCGTTCTGCAGTTACCTGAGTGCGTTGATAGTAGTGAGTGTAGATTTCATATTTACTTAATTAAACCCAACACCGCTCGTCTCGCTGAATGCGTCTTCTAATCTCTTATAATAAATGTTCGATGACAGATATCCCTTTGCATTTTCTACGTATTCAAAAGAACAGTTCTCATTTTGAAATAATTCATGGAACGACAAAAATGACTTCCGGATTCTATCAACTGCGCTGCACACATACAACTCTCAAATAGGCTAATACCTAGTGAGAGCTAAATGCTTAGCTTTGAATAGTTAGTGGAAGCCCAAGACCGAAGGCTACAATACCTCATATTACGAGAGGCTTCGGACTCGATGAATTTAAATCGCTCGTGTAGGATGCCTTGTCTTTAGTTATATTCGTGTCAATATTTTCCGCGCCTTCTAGTTTCCGATCGAGAGTTTTCTATAAAATTTTTGGAATGAGAAACCTAAGCGTCAAAATGTCGAGGTTTATTAAAATGAGAAATTTGTTTTTTAGTTTCTATAAAGAGAGAAAACAAGTAAATTTAGATATAATCGATATATAACCTCGATACTGAAGGAATAAGGAAAAGAAAAATTTTTACAAAGCACAATATTTATCGCAAAACAATTTTTGGCAATAAATATTGTGGTTTGCAAAAGTTCGCCTTTTCCTGGCTCCTTCATGGAGTCCTACCATGTAGTCAGAGCCCAAGCAGTTGCTTCTAACCTAGATACGCATACTCGAACTACTTGAGACTGGCTTTAGTAATAAATTGACAAGATTATTTTCTCATGCCCAAACGATTGTTTTCGTTTCCATTTTAAGAGAAAAAGACTGATTCACTGCAAGGGAATAGAAGAAACAACATTATCCTTTTTGGTTACCTTTCTTTGTACGCAAATATCCTTCTTTACTCCCAGTACTTCTTTATTCCCTTTACCCTCCCCTCAAAACTGCTTTAATATATATATTTGTGCTTGCTTTTCTGTTCTCTCACCTGATGATGGCGTTAGCCGAAACCGGTCGTTTTTAAATAAAACATTTAGTGTGGAAACTACGAAGTGTCTTCTTTAATTCTCGTTATGGCTTTCCACGAAGTCCGGCCTAATACGATAGAATTTAGTTGTAAAACTCTCTCACATTAAAGATTTGGTGATGCGTCGTGTAAGAGAGATATCCCGAAGAGAAGAGAGATCTATAACCCGGGGTCTCCCTTACTAAACTCCTGGACTTAAGGACTCGTAGTAGTATCGTTATAACAGTGCTTCGACAGCTAAGTTCATTTCATGGACCCTCGCCGGGAATCGAACCCCGGACCGCTTTCACCATGAGCGAGCGCTCAGCTTGCTTGGCTATCCGGGAGCCCACTTACGGACCCGTCTCAAACTCAGACTCGAAGTTTTTGCCCTTTGCCCTCTTGAAATTTGATTTTAAAAAAGAATTCAAAGCTAATAACAAAATTTACTGTAATAAAATCTTATGGCGTGGATGGATCGGTAATTATCCGTTTTTCAAAGCAGTAGGTTTTACCGAGGGAAACTTGCATTACTATCGTATGCTACTCGTACATATTTCAATAAAATTTCAGATTTATTCGTAGGTTAGTTTTAATTTGACATCCATTAATATTAAACGTATTTGGTGTTTTTTTATAAAATGGAAGAATTCCAGTATCGATCCGCAATTCTCTTTTCATTTTTGAGTAGAAAAACGTATGAAAAAATAAAATTGAAGTCAGATACTGTTTATGGGAACCTCTACCATCCGTGAAAACCATAAGAAGTTGAAAGAAAGGCCGTTCTGCAGAAGTAGTTACTGAGGGACTGTTGAAAAGGTCCACGACATGATTGTAGCTGATCAACAAACTGAAGTGCTCAGACACGAGTCGTCAGGGACGTAGAGAATTCTGTCATTCTTTTACATGGTTGCTTAAGAATGAGGAATGACGGTCATTCTTATGGCTGCCGCGATTGCTCGAAGTGGATAAGGATTTCAGTTTCGAAGCAGTGCTTGTACCTATCTGCAGGAATAATTTCGTCGATTCGTCATCATTGTGGAAATCTCCATCCTTCATTATGCGCCAGAGACCGAACAACAATCTAAAACAGTTGTACGCAAACTTTTTCTTGGCGGACGAGGCAATATATCGGCGGACGGGTTCGGCGGGCCGCAGTCACGTACGTATTCTCACGTCGAGAGAACAATGTTTTTTTCGAATCTTTCATTTCTTGACTTTTATAAGTCTAATAGATAGATAACCTGTATAGATAGTACTTCCGACTCGGATGTGGTCTCGGGTTCGACCCAGAAAAGGCTGCCAAAATTCATCACCAATAATAATAAAGAAATCGTCAGCTTACCCCGCAAATAATGGAAATAAGGCTAAGAATAAGTACCTCATATATATCTATGAAAACCACTCCTATGAATGGAATTAAATGAAATGTAGTACTTTGGAAACTAGAAAAAATTATTAAGTTCCAAATCGTTTAATAACTTACACGACTGAAATATCTTCGCGGGCCAAATGAAAGTATGCAACGAGCCTGATATGTCCGCGGGCAGGTTTGCGAATCACTGGTCTGAACGGTGGACCTTACCGGGTGAATCTACTCCCGGGATAGAAAAGACGGTTTTGTCGGCCAGAAAAGTCATTCCCACGATATTTTGGGATTCAGAGGGAATAATCATCATGATTTTTTTGGGGATAAGAAGTGCTTCTTAGTGTTCACTAACACGGGAAAGTGTTAAAAGATGAATTATTGAACCGATTCTTCGAGAAGTTGGTGGCAACTAAGAAAAAAGTGATTCCACAACCAGGGGCGTAGCAAGGATGTCTCGTGGATGGTCTGAGCAATGCAGCAATCGCAAAATTGCCTACATTCCAGGGGAGCACAACCTTCTGTTCCAAATGAAATAAAGATGGGATCAGATTAATATCTACATATATTCCCTGTGAGCCACCAGTAGCGTGTGTAACTGTAAATATTTAAACGATTGCAATTAACTCTCATAACCTCGAGTTTTTAAAACCCATTTTGGCTCTGGGTGGGTTTTAACACCTAAAACCCCCTTGGCTACGCCACTACCACCACGACAGGTCATCTACTCTCTCATAAGAAATAGTAGCAGCAAAATAGCAAGAATGGAGATCGGTGCTGCTGCCACACCCACCGAACTTGTCCGATCTGGCTTAAAAAGGCTCTCCCCGATCTCCAACACTAAAAACGCGGGTAGAAATTCAGCTCAAATGAAGAGGTCATGCTTGAAACAAGATCCTGTTTCGAATTACTTGATGATTCGTATTTTTAGAGGAGTTAAAGATGTGGCAATGACGTTAGGAGAAGTATGTAATGAAGAAAGGAAAAGACATCGAAGAAGAAAAATGTGAAAAAGTTGCGTTTCAATTCTTAACATGTGTACTTAAGTTCTAAAATCTCTTTCTGGCATTTAAAGCAAATGATAACGAAGAATGCTCTTTTCGATGGCTTGAAATGTGTTTTTGTAGCTTTTCCTTAGTATATATCCTAATTAAAGTTGTCTACCTCGTATATTTCATTTGTTCAAATAAGATCGAGATGGGTGAGATCTATATTTGGCAATCTTAATGATAACGTTAGCCTTTATGATCTGAATTTTGTGTTTAAAATAGGCATATAATGGAATGGATCGAATTGAAAAAGATGATTTTAAGAAGAGATTGGTATATCACCTCAGACGTTTCATGTATGTGCAGGCATACTTAGAAGCAGATATTTGTTACATCCGTAAGGATCTTTCAGTTAGAGGAAACGTCTATCCTCAATTTCTAGATTTACAAAATAGCTATTTCTATATATTTGTAATATTACAGATGCCATATTTCCGATATTTACAATGCTGGGAGATCAGTATTAGTTTTTAAAATCCTCAGTAATTTGCGGATTCCTTTAAAAACACCCAGTAGCATTTTATGAATATTGAGGTTTATCTGTTTCCTTTGGCATTTTCTATCTTTGAAATTCTTTTAGATTGTACATTATCTAAATTAAAGTAGGTGCAAAATTTTGTGTCCAACGTTTCAGTGTAGAATCGAATTTTCAGAATCGAGGTATCGTAAATATGTCAATACGGATTCTGTCTAAAGCTAAGATACTAAAAAGATATTTTCCTACTAAATTGAATAGAATAATGTAAACTAAAATGTTTTCGTTAAACTTAAATATACTCACGAAATAAACATTATAATTAATTATGTATTAATGCCTTCCAAAGGATGCAAAATTTAGGTCGCATTTTATCTCAATAAAAGGAAAACACCGATATAAGATTGAGAACCATCAAAACCATTTTAGCTGAGCTAGAAAGTTTATCATTTACATACCGCAAAATCTTCCCATTGCTTCTTTGCGTGTCACTACTATTAAAACTATTCTGAAAACGGCTCTCCGAAGGAAGGAATATTTCTCGTGGCTTCGATTGCATTTATGTAGAAGTTTATTTAGATACTTTGGTTGAACCTCAAAAATAACAGTTGAGTCAAATGGTGTGGAAGATAAATATGTACC
Organism: Ladona fulva; assembly: GCA_000376725.2. Lineage (NCBI taxonomy): Eukaryota > Metazoa > Arthropoda > Insecta > Odonata > Libellulidae > Ladona > Ladona fulva. Next base: position 527,749 of record KZ308196.1, on the reverse strand, counting down.
CAATGTTCGGTTTCACTCAAGTACTACAGTAGGAGGAGAACAGACTGAAGCAACATTTCTTGAGTGAGAAATTTTCTTTTACTTTTACTTTTTTACTTAGAGCTGAGAGGCGATGGCGAAGACACCCTCGTATTATTTTGCATCTGTCTGAGTACCCAGAGACCCATTCTTCCCCTGGTTTCTCTCTCCTCCCTAAATGTCTCGTCCCCTCTGAAAATGACTACGTGGCGGCAGGAGCCTACACCGCAGACACGCAGAAACGTTGATCAGAACTCCCATTCCCAGAGTGGCTAAAATATGCGTTTATTATTTCATGTATATATATNATATTAGAAGGATTAACCATAAAAAGCATTTTAAAGTAAAGATGTGGACGCCTATTTTAAAATTTAGGAAAATTATTTTTTATTAAGTTTTTATCCTACAAGGTCCGACGGAAAATCAAATTAAAATTGCCAAAATAACTGACAGTCGAGCTTCAGATTTCTCTGAAGCTAACAGAGCTGAATTTTGTGTCAGCAATTGAACTTTTTTTTGCCTTGAAACATCTCACGGAATAAACTTGACGAAGCGAGTATTTAAGCTTTTAGTGTCTTGACCATTGAAATACAGTGAACTCCCGATTATCCGTGGGCAGATTATTCGGTCTGATGATTATCCGTGCTTGATTTTTCACACTTCGTCGATATTTTTGAACGATCTTTTTGAAAATAAAAAAATATTAAATGTAAACTGGAAAAAGTATTTCCGCGTCCTATTACAAGCAGGACTTGCTTTACTTTTCCGTAACTCTCCGTTAATGATGAATTGTCATTCCATTTTGTCTATCTGTCCTAACTCAATTACTTATCAAAGTAACATTCATCCACATTTCACTTTTCAGACTATCTCATCATACACTAGTTTTCAGGATTTGATTTACTGCTTTTCTCAAGTTCATCATTTCATCCCCTGAATCTAGCAGATTTATCTCACCATGATAGACTTTCCACTCTATACATAGTAAGCTGAAAATTATATTCGAACTATTTTTTCTTATGTGTTCTCTTTTTCTCCAAGTATACTTATTTTAAATTGATAAATTTGCCTTCTTCTTTTTGTTTAATTTCTCTTCATTGTATCTTTTATTGATTATAACTATATTTTTCAGATATTCTCATGATGTACCTTTTCTAGTTTCTTCTGTGCAAAATTTTGGTTTCCCATTTATTTTACTGTTCAAATTACATAACTTATCTTCAAATTTATATCTATTTCCTTCCTTGTGAGTTCTCTGTCTCTCCAATCAGTGCCATCAAAGTCCTATGCGATTCTTTAGTGTTTAAGTGATGAAATTCTTGGAGGGCAGCAAGATGATGAAAATGTGATTAATTTTCCTTAATTTTGCAATTAATTCATTAATTAGAAGATATCTTACTTCTTTCCTTTATCTCTCAATATTTCAAGCATTATCTATATATTAATGTTTTTCCTTAATTCCTCAATTATTGATCTTTGGTCTGACTCCTATTTCAAAGGTATCAGTTAAAATGAATCCAGTTGACATTCTGCAAAAGTCTCTTCTGCTTCAGCAGTGGCTGTATAGTGATACTTGGCAAAGGGGAAAGGATGATTGCTCAAGCATCTATAGAACCCTGCCAAATGTAATTTACAAATATGTTCTCTAAGCACACTCATTGCTTTGCTATCTATTGCTGATTTGGATTAATGGAAGTAAACTTTAAGGAATTTCTCATTCAACATCAATGGCCTTACTATAAATTTCATTCTGAAATTAAATTGCCTCATGTAAGATCACATTTGAGTCAGTTTCTCTTCTTTCATGAAGAGAAAAGATAGAATGGTAAATACCATTGAAAAATTACTTCTCAGCCTCTTGATTAATCATTTTCCATAGAAAAGTTTATTTATCCTTCTTTAATGTTAGACACTCTTTTAAAAGCTTTGTTATGAACAAATTTCATCTTCCAAATGTCCTTACTGATTTCCTGTTGGCCAAGGTGAGTAAAATAAAGAAAATTTGTTGTAAGAATAGCCATTTGGATTTTGAGGCCCAGGCAAGTCTCACCTGAAGATGTCTAATGCTGTAAGGCAAAGAGAATTGAGACACCTATGCACATTATACTACCACTACTTGTAAAAACTTAGATTTTAATACATAAAGTACAAATTTATGAAAAATTATTTTTTTACTTTAGCTTTGGCAAAGTTTTTGACATATTCTCATCTGTATTGCATTTCTTGGTTGATAGTTATCATTGCTGGCCTTGGTGGCATAGTGGTTAGCATGTTAGCCTAGCAATGCTGGGGTCCCAAGTTCAGATTGTGATTAGGAAATGGTTGTTTGTGATTGTGACTTGTAAAAGGTTAATTGTAAGAGTTAAAGACTAAAAGTCATCATTATTATTATTATCATTACTTCTTTGGTAACCAAAATATAGTGCCTCAAGTCTTAACGTCAATAGGACATTGCAAGTTAGCATGGTAGTAAAACAGGCCATGGGTATAAATATGGAATGGAACCCCAGTGAAGAAAAAATAAATAAAACTTTCATTAGAAGCAAAACCATATTTACTCTGATTTTAACATAATTACTTAACCAATAATACATAAACATTAACAATGAAGAAAAAATGTAACATAGTATGGAGTAAGGTACTTACTAAAACATGGCCTCATGTATATACCCAGCTATCCATCTGTGGTGACACTAATGCGTCTTTATAGCTTGTTTTCTATTTAATTGAAAGTGAATAGAATTAGTTAATTTTTAAAATCATTAACAAGAGTTTTCCATTCAAAGATTGTTTTTTGCAGTCCTCCAAACCATCCTATCTCTTGCAAGTTTCCTATTACCCCTTAATTTCAAAGTTTAGCCTTAACATTAACTTTTTCTAGTAATTCAACCATAGTCTTTCTCAGTAACTCTTTTCCATGATTCCCTCCAATTCTGTTTCCAGTGGAATATTCCTCCTTTGAGTGTGCCCCTTATATAATTTTTCCATTGACTCCTATCTTCTTTTCTCGTTGAAGGACTATTTCATTACTACAGTTTCTCTGTTTTCTTGATGCTGAGCTTATAGCTATAGTTGATTCCTTCTAGTGTGTCTGAACACCAAAACTATGGTTGTTTAAATAAATAACCTGTGGACAGTACATCATCATTGCTCTTTTAAAAAGTTTTTTGAGCTTTAAACCATCATGTGCATCCACCATGTTGCAAAGACTGAAATATTGATAAGACATTAGCACCAAAATAAGCTAGTTAACTTAATGAATAAGCATTCATGGACAGTAGGTGGTGGTGCTCTTAGGAGGTCCCTTCTTTGGTAATATCACCTAAAAATGCTCTAAAATCCTGTGAGGAGACCGTGACTTGGTAAATAGCTGACATCAAACAATATGCAGTCCAGAAATTAATAATTAAAAGAAATGCCATATGATCTTGAGCATGGTAAAGCTGGAACAACATATAGCATAGAGAGATGCCACTTCAATGATGTAAGGGAAAAAGTTGACAGTGAGAGACAAATAAGATAATTTCATATTAAAGACGGCAAAAGCTTGTAGATGGAAAGAATATTTGGAAAACCTTTACCATGAATAAAATATGGCTTCTAAAATAACGCAAGAGGAAGATGACATGGAAAAAGATGAGAGAAAGTTGAGATCCTATTATCAGATTGGAATTTAAAACCTCAAAGAAAGACTTGAAGGCAGGAAATGCCCCTGAAAATGATGATATACCATCAGATATGAAAAAGAAGTTTAGGAAATAAATCTTAGCATGAGCTCACATCAATAACTCTATGATCCCCACATCAGTGTGTGATATTTACTTTAAGGGGGAGATGCTCATAGATTTTCATGTGAATGTAATTGCCCCTCAACCCCAATAAAAGAGGGCAGATAAATATGAACAATTTTGGACTACCAGCTTGACTTCCCGTGCTTCAAAGATTCTAACTAGAATACTCTATTGAAGAATGGAGGAAAGGGCAGAAGAGTTTCTAAGTGAAGAAATTTGTATTCAGAGAAAGTTTAGGCACATGAGAAGCTATTCTTGCATGAAGATTAGTGACAGAGAAGAGAATGAGGTAGACCAGCTGACTTTTATGGATGCAGAGAAAGATATCCACAATGCTGACTGGATCAGAATACTAGAATAATAAATGAGTAAGTGATTGTGACAAAGGACTTATACATGCTCTTTATAAAGAATAAAATGCAGGTATTAATTGCGGTAAAAGTATCTAAGAAGCTCAAATAAATGAAGGAACAAGACAGAGATGCTTGTCATTGCCTCTGATCTTCAATGCATACATTGATAACGCAGTAATATGAGGAAGTAATCAGCATGCTATGGTTTGTTAAGAAAATTGCTCTACTTAAGGAAAATGAAGTTGAATAAACATGGAAAAGGGTATCCAGAAGTACAAGCTCAAAATCGTTGAAAATAAAACAAATTAAATGGTTTGTAGCTGAAATAGGTGAGCATTTTTTTTAGATAAAACTAGTAATGAAATCACTTGTGTGGGTCAAAAGACTCTGTCATCTAGGTAGCAAGATCACCAACAATGGAAATAGCTGGAGAGAAAAAGTAATAAGGATAGAACAAGCAACAAGAGAATTATATTAGAAAAAGGAATGGCTGACAGCAAAAATACATGCTTGGATATAAGGATACAGATCATAATAAACTAAATATGGAATATTCTTTTATATGGCAAGTTATGAAAGTTAAATGGCAGCATAGAAGAGAATATTAGAAGCACTAGAGATGTGGTAATATTTTAGAATTATAATAATAAAATGAACAGACTGAGCTACTAATAAACATTTTCCTATCATTAAAATTTGAATTCATCTACACACATGCAAGATGGTTTTCTAAAAGGTCAAGAATATTCTCTGAAATTTATTGTTCAAGACAATGTTCCAAAACTTGTTATGCTACCCACATTACTTTCTTAGATCATCTCTGTTCAAGTTCAAACACTTTTCATAGTGTTTTAGAAATTTTTTATGACCTCTATGTACTTGTTAGTATCTTAAAGAATCCATCACTATCAGTGTCTTTCAGTTCATCATCATTTGTGAAGTGATTTCTACCCAAAATAATCTTTTGGTTTGGTAAAGGGATCACTTGTTACCAAGCCCTAGCTGATTGGCTAAAGTTTATAAACAAACCATCCATTTTCCAATTTGATTAAATGGTACATTATTTTATCTAATAAATGTCTGAGGGGAAAGATTTACTTACTCACTATATGACTATAATGCATCAAAGTTCCTTTTATGTTAGAGAAAGATTCATTCTTAAGTGCTAAATGATACCAATTGTTAAATGAATTATATATAGTTATTTTTGCTGGTATTATTTAATATGAGTCATTTCTATGCCAGTATAATGATTTCATCATACTAGTGTATTGTATTCTTATAGCCCAAATACAGTGAGTAATTAGTAGGTAGCAAAATTCTTCTTAAAGGAATTTTGTCTGAAATTTTACTGATATATTGAACACAACTCTAAATAACTTCTGTTTTCTTTGACAGAAAGGCCATACTAAGGCAAAATGTTGGGGGGTGGGACCAGGGGAATGCACCATCTGTACACAGGGGCAAAGGGAGACCCAGTATGTCCCCTTGGTTTCCACCCCCAAGTCAGATGGCCTACTCGCTGTAAACGATGCTTAAGGTAAAATATTGCCAGCTATTCATTTTATTTAAGGAAAATATATTACTCATACCATCAGAATTAAACTTATCTTTTCTATGAGTTAATAAAATTACCAGTTTAAATGCTTAACACAATTAACTTAAAATAAATATAAGAAAAATTTTGAAAATGAGATATTTCTGAACCATGATCAGATGATGAACAAACCAATGATGTATAAATTGAAGTATAAACTTCATGTTTAATACTTTTCTAAACCAGTTTATACTTTGGATAAACTTAATTTTTAAACCACTGCATATTTTATTAGAATGTTTTATAATTATTTAATTTCACAGCGATATTGCTGATTCGGGTAACTTCCCAAGAATATTTGGATGTAGGGTATTATTTTATCATTAACGATTTTGTAAATAAATATTCAAATATAGAATGGCTTCCGTGAAAAAGCAATGAAGAAATAGATTCAGGGAAGTAGTCCTCTGTCTCCTAGGTTTCAAATCTTCCCTGTAATTATCCAATATAAAATTTTTTTTAAAGAAAGGTGGCTTTTGAAATGAAAATATGATTATAACTTTTAAATTTTTTAAGCAAAACTTTAGCAAAAATAAATTTAAAGATTCTCCTAATCTTAATATGTTTATTTTTTAGTTTAGGAATGCTTCTTAAGACAAAATTTTGAAATGATTAGGACTCTGGGTGTCCAAAACCTTATACACTACTTATCAATAAACATATCAGAACTGAATGAGTCTAATACATAAAGTTTTTCAATTTATGATACCTTCTTTAAATTCTCCAAAAATTTAGGGAATACAGAGAGCATGGAGGGGCAAGAAAAGAAGATTCTTTACGGAAAGATGATATCACAGCATCCTCGCCCTCACTATCTTCAACCTCCACATCAACATCTCGGTGAGATTTAAATCCTAACAAGAATTGATATTCTATAGATTTTATTTTTTTTAATTCACTAGATTGGTCTCAGTTTTAACCAGTTTGTCATGTATGTCATGTGAATAGATTTACTAAGAGATAGATTTGTTTGAAATTTAGTTACAGAGATGGTTTACTTGGTGATGCTGGTAGCAGTAAGGGCTGGGATTCACCTTCCTCTTCACAGTTATCTCATGGTCGTACATCAGCATCTTCTTGGACTTCTACTCCTGACTTACAGTCGCTCTCTTCTGACACAACCAGTAGAGAAAGTGCCACAGCAAGACTTTCTAAGTGGACATCTTCCTCTTCCTCTACATCATCTCCTTCATCAACAATCTCATCATCTTCATCTCAAACACATTCTGCTGCAAAGCCTCCCATTCCACCATCTTCAGTATCAACTTCCACATCATCAAGCTCAGGAGCAGATAGTGGTATTGATCATTTTTTTTCCTTCCTCCTGTCACTTCAACTCTCAATAGTTCTTATTTTGTCAGTATATTTTTGTACTTGTTTTGAATTTGAGAAGACTACTCCATCTATGCTAATTAAAAAAATATAATCATTTTTATCCTTTGAATGTGAATTCTTTGATTTTTGTTATAATTTGACCAGTAAATGAGAGCATCTTCCATATAGATAAATTCAACAAAAGCTATATTTCATTAATGAATTGCCTCATACTAAACCAATTTATCAAATAATGAATAATATTACATTTAATTTAAGTTCTATAACTTATTATAATATTCCCAAACAACTTTCAGAGCTACGCAGAAGATTTAATGAGCGCCGTAAGAGTACTGAGTTGGCTCAAGGTACATCTACTACCTCTGGTTCATCATCTTCAGTTTCCAGAAATAGCTCATCTGAAAGTAGCACACCTTTAAGATCGAGGAGACTTTTGGTTCAGGAGGTGAAAACAATAGAGAACAGTTCAGTTGACACCAAGAAAGATGGTGTGAATCCAGATGTTGAATTCATTATCCGAGTAAAATCTTCTGCATCCAAGGTATTGCATCATAAGATTAATATTGCCAATTAGATTGTATTTTCCAGTGGATGATTCTCATATGAATTTTTATGGCAATAGAGTAACATTGAAAAATGTTGAGAGTACTTTTAAAAAAGGTTTATCACCTATTTAATTTGTACAGAGAAAAATATTTTCATGATAAATTTTGATAAAAGTTTTGTAAAAATAACCAACATTAAAAAAAATAAATTATTTTGCAACTATTGANTTAACGGTTTGCTTCCTCATGTCAGTTTTTAAAACTTTAATTTTTCTTACCATCACTAATGGCTTATGGAACATAGTCCTTGAGAGCTAAGGAGAGATAAGCATTAACTGATTCTACAAGCAGTAGTCTCATTGGACTAATGGATAAATTTTCATAAAATTTTACCCTTCTTTTCAAATTCTAGCTAAGCTTAGATATTCATGTAAACTTCACTTATTAATACGTATGTAGCTAACTTTAACCAGTTCCATGTTTATTATTTTTTATTGAGGTTAAGTATTCATTCAATAAATTTAGGAATATTTCTTTCAATGGAATGAATAGTCAGTGTTACTCCTTCAATTGATATTATTCATACTGTTTTTAGTTTTATTGTAGATGTAAGCTTCAATGTTCTAATTGGACCTAGGAAATAAAATCATTTCATTGACAAATGGCACCATCAGATTTTCTTCAAATTGAGACTAGAATTATCAATTGATGATTGAAAATTTTAAAGCATTCTTAATATGTAATTAAATGCAATTTCCTAAGAATCAACCAAAATTCATCCAAGTTAATGAATGAACATTTAATACCTATGATATATAATTTAATACCTATAATATGTGGTTTAGTAAAAGTTCTGTCATTTAATGACCATTTCTTGGAAACTCTTACTGCTGTCATCTATACCTGACAAATCAACTGCATGGGAGGAGTTGGGATCTGCTGAACCACCTCTGTATGCAACATACTGGTTTTGACAATTCAATGACTGTTTTATTATATCTGATGAGTTTTGGTTGAATTCTTCCTTTGCAATAGGATTTTATTAGAGACTAAAGAAATATTTATTAACCGATTCCTATGACTTTTCATCTGTAAAAGTATTATTCATTCCTCTACTTCAAATTAATTTGTAATATTTATCTTGTAAATAAGTTCTTGAGGATTTGAGAAATTACTAAAGAGCATTTGAAAATTTTATCAACAGGGAAGATCAGGTTGATGAATATACATCACTTAAAAAAGAATTAGAGCAAACAGCTAAAAACTGTAGAATTCTGCAATTCAAGTTGAGGAAATCTGAAAGAAGAGCAGAGACCCTAGAAACGGAGAGGAATGAGGCACTTTCAAATTTGGCTGCACATTCTGGTACTGGTGTAACAGAAACACAAAAGAAGGTATTTTCAAGTCAAAGAATAATGTATATAGTATTATGCTCTTCCTTATATTACTTACTGCAAGTTGTAGTTTATTTTTTAGTTAATTAAGGTTTTTTGTATTATGCATAAATGTCAATGTAATTCTATAACAAATAATCAGTGGGTACCCTTAATACTCAAAATTCTGAATTGCTTTGTTCAAGATTTTACTCTGAAAGAGTAGTAAATATTCTCAAAAACTTCTGCCTTCATCTTCTGTGGGAACAGTCTGACCATTAGTTACAATAAAATGATCATGAATATAAATGAATTATTTGCTTTTTCTCAGGAATTCATTGCAAAATGTGAAATTGGATTTCTTACCTATGGCTGACCATCCATAAAAAATGTTGAATGTTCTTATATCAAAAGTTAGATTAATTACTTATACCCTTTTCAGCATTTGAATACTGAAATAAATTAGTCATGTCCATACAAGCTCAAGCATTTATCAATTCTTATACTTTAATTAAGTCTAAAATGTCTTTTTTCATAATTTATTACAGCTAGAGCATGAACTTTCTTTGGCAAACCAAGTATCCTTAAGGCTTCAGTCTGAGGTTGAAACTCTTCAAGAAAAATTGAAGGAGGTTGAGGAAGGAAAGAAGAAAACTGGGACTGAAGAAGTTCGTAAGAAAGCTCCAAAACTTGCTGCACTGGCTAAGTCATCCTCTGGAGAGGTAAAGATATTTCATTAAAAAGTATATGATTATTGGAAAATACTTAAATTTGCTATTGATTACCATAGTAAAGAAATCAACTATAAATTATTATGCTGTATTCCTGAATTTCATTAGCAAGATATTCTTGAATCCATGGTTTGATGTATACTTTACTGAGTCCTCTTAAAGTAATGACTGTTCACATATGTTGTCACATATAAGCTATTTGAAAATACTAAAAATAGATTTTTATTTCTGATATTGCAGTGATTTTGAGGAAGATGAAAATGATGATAGTGAAGAAACAAAGAAGCTGATTGAAGATCTTAAAAACAAACTTATTGCAGCTGAGCAGTTATGTGAAGAGCTAATGGATGAGAATAAGGAAATAAAGAAGGAAAAGCGAGACTTGGAAGAAGAAATGGAGGAAATGCAGGACAACTTTAGGTATTGGAAAAGTTTTTAAAATCATACATGAGTATCTTATCAGTTCATTTTATGGAAAAATCATTATTTAAAAGTGTAAGACAATAATTAATTATCCTGTTTACTACACTAATACCTATATTTTTAACAGTTATATTTCTTCCTCTCATGCAGAGGCTATTACCAATGAGATTTTATTATTGCTAAACTTTCTGAATAACATCCCTCTGTTTGAAATATTACATTATTTTAGGCAAATCACATTCTCTTAATTTGTTATAGAATATTTTTAGTTTTTACACATTTTCCTATGCTATCATATCTGTTTTTTGTATATTCTTATCTTCTTGTATGTTCTAGTTTATTTTCCTTATTACTCTGAACAATTCTTCTGTCTTGTATTTGTCTCACATCAAGGCAAATATCTATCCTTAAATATTCATTTGACAACTCTTTTAAGAGACCAGCCCTCAGTATTTTTGTTTAAACCTCTTTATTAATGCTAGACTATCATTAACTTTTACAGCTTATAATGACTTAGGCTGGGCCTCAGAGGTCCCCACTTAAAAATAGGCCGTCACACTGAAAAGGATATGGAACATTTCTGCTGACATTGCTTTCTTAGTGGCTCAAGGAACAAATTCACCTAATGATATGAAGATTATTCATTGTTATATGATATAGAGAAATATTTCAATTCACACCTTTGCTAAACTTTATGATTCAGTAATTAGATTTTCTTTCTGCACCTGCTAACCTTATATATTTTTATAGATTATTAATTATTAAAAAATGGTTGGTATGTTCACACTCTAGTTTCAAGTGCATCATGCAAATAGTCTGCCCATACATCGCTAGTGCAGTAAATTATAAAATATCTTGCAGAAAATTTGAGCATACATTAAATTTTATAAAACTTCTTTTGAAAATAGATTCTTACATTTTAGTGAGATTATAACTCAATCTTCTCATTACTAAATGAGAAACATACATAACTGGTGGATCACTGAGCATCACTTGGTTGTTCGACAATTTTTCTCAATTAGTTCTATTTTTAGAATAAATAGGAAACTCCTTGTCATACACACAATAGTAGTCTAGTTTCTTTTCTAATTTTTCATTTGATTTATAAAGAAATTCAAAAGCAGAAATCCATTATCAGCTTTAATTCCCTTATTTATAAATTTTCATATATTTAAACACTGATTTTGAAATATTTTTATAATGAATATCTTTTAGCAATAGTTCTAATGACCTATTAGAGACTAAAGAAATATTTATTAACCGATTCCTATGACTTTTCATCTGTAAAAGTATTATTCATTCCTCTACTT